>JAODAL010004187.1:0-160546 GCA_025379985.1 Phyllomedusa bahiana
AAAATAATGGATCATGCATGTAAAAGTACCACTCACAGCCGTTGCACATACATAACCTTATGTCAGAGGGCCTGTGTGTTGAACACATAATGGGTAACACACATATGATGTCTATGACTGATACCTGTAAATGTGGGACATGCAAAGTCAGAGACGGAAAAATAATGTAGCAGCTGTTGTAGCTGCTACGGGGCCCACTGCCCTGGGTGGCCTGGTCCACTCTGAGAATGCAGCATACTTTGCTGTTGGAACAGGGAGAGGTAAGTTTAATTTTTTTTTTTTTTTTGTATACTAATAGGGGCACCGTAGATAGTTGGAGGCTGCCTACCTAGGGCCTACCTTATTGTGGCCTAACTAGTTACCTAGGGCCTAAGTACATGGGGCTAATCTACCTACTAGGACATACCTACCGCCACTTGCCTATCTGTCTATATAGGGCATTACTCATTGTCGTACTTACATACCTACATTGTTCTTTCTTACTTAATGGGCGGCCTATCTACCTAAGTACCAAATTAAGGGGGTCTACCTACCTGACAGCACAGTGTGGATAACTAATTCAGGGAGAGGAGGGTTCATCTGCTTAATTGGGAAATAACTACGTAAAAGAGAGTCTACCTACAGTGAAGGAAATAAGTATTTGATCCCTTGCTGATTGTATAAGTTTGCCCAATGACATAGACATTGACAGTCATATAATTTTAAGGGTAGGTTAATTTTAACATTGAGAGATAGAATATCAAAAATAAAATCCAGAAAACCACATTGCATAAATTATATACATTTATTTGCATTTTTCTGAGAGAAATAAGTATTTGATCCCTAACCAACCATTATGGGTGGCATGTATGAACGGGACTGTGCCAGATATCTGGCGTCTTTTCAGCCCGATATTAGGCGCAGCCCTGTTTGCTACACTTTTAAATGGCCCGCACGCCATCATCAGGCGCATTGCATAGCGCCAGCGGCAGTTTGTAATGTGCCTGATTTCGTGGGAGTGTGGGAGGCGGGGTGTACTAGAACCATGCAAAGCTATAGATTTATAGCTTCGCTACAGCATTTCTAGGTGCTTTACTGCTGGAACAGGTACATCACTTTGAAAGTGATATATCTGAGGCAGAAGTTTCGTCTAAGAGCTAGAAGGCTCCTGATTTATCACCTGCTGTAGAGCGGGTTCATAAATTGGGTGCATTCTAGGCTATTATTTTGCGCATGAAATTTGGCATTTAAACTCCAAATTTCGTACATGCCACCATAAGGGTGCTTTCACACCATGCAGTTTTGGTGCAGTTTTAACAGCGCTCCAATTAAACTGCCTGTATTACCATCAAGCTTCTTTCACTAATCTAAACTGTTTGGAAAGTGAGTAATTAATTAGTGTGTTTGTAATCCACAAGACTTCAAACACAGTAATTGATTACTTACTTGAAACACCTTTCTGAACAATTTAGGCAACTGAAAGAAGCTTGCTGGTAATAAAGGCAGTTTAATTGGAGCGCAGTTAAAAACTGCACCAAATTGCGCTGTGTGAAAGCACCCTAAGGCTTTTGTTTCACACGGCTTATTCCCGAGGGATTTGTGAGCCGTATTGAGCTCACAATCCCCCGTAAAATAAGGGGCGGGAAGGGGCAGGGCTGGAGCGCGGCGGGGCCCGCTCCCGGCCCCATAACAATGCATTGTTTCCCGGCGCTTTACGCGCCGTAAATAATGTGTTTGTCACTTTCTCCCCCCGCAGCGGATTCGCCGAGCGGGGAGGAACGACGGAATCCACTGTTCTCTATGAGAGCAGTGGATTACCGTAATGACTCAGACGGATTGGCGCCGTACTGAAGCACAAATCCGGCGCGCAGTACGGTGCCAATCCGCGTCAAAATAAGCCGTGTGAACATGGTCTAAGAGTTCTGGCTCCTACGGACCAATTAGACAATCCTAATCAACTCGTTACCTGCATTAAAGACAGCTGTTTTAAATAGTCACCTTTCCTGTCCACAAACTCAATTAATCAGTCAGACTCTAACCTCTACAACCTGGGCAAGACCAAAGAGCTGTCTACGGATGTCAGGGACAAGATCATAGATCTACACAAAGCTGGAATGGGCTGCAAAATCATAAGTAAGACGTTGGGTGAGAAGGAGACTGTTGGTGCAATAGTAAAAAACTGGAAGAAATTCAAAATGACTGTCAAACCCCATTGATCTGGGGCACCATTCAAAATCTCACCTCGTGGGGTATCCTTGATCATCAGGAAGGTGAAAGATCAGCCTAAAACTACACGGAGGGAACTTGTTAATGATATTAAAGGGGTTTTGCCACAAAGTAAAATTAACGTGGGAAGCTTGCAAATGACATAACAAACATTTTCACCATTCATTATTATTAAAAATTCTGCACCGTTTTTGTTTTTAGCTGCTCCTTTAGTGATTGATTATTTACAGCTCATCTCCAGGGGATACGACCAGGGCTGAGAGCTCCTCAGTCCTGTCAGACATGCTCAGACATCACGTTTTCTCTCAGACAGCTATTGAATGTTCAAACCCCAGGAGCTGTCATTCTACTCCCATCCTCTGTACTCCTTAGTAATTAGTCAAACAGTGCAAATAAATAAAAAAGAAACCTCAATGAGGTATGTGCATTGATAAAGAGAAAAAACAACAACACAGGTTTGGTTCCTACAGGTATTTGAACCTAGTACCCTTGTGCCTGCAGGCAAAAACTTTACCTGTCAGCTACTCACAATGCTTTATATAAACAGTACTTTCTTTGACTACAGAGAGGAAAGGCATGGTAATGTCAGTCTGTTGGGTCACATGATATGCAATTCAAACAAATCATACACGCCTCCTTCTTAGCACACAGAGCTGAAGAGCTTTATACAGAAGGTATGAAATTAGATTGTGGCAAAACCCCTTTAAGGCAGCTGAGACCACAGTCACCAAGAAAACCACTGGTAGCACATTACGTCGTAATAGTTTAAAATCCTGCAGTGCCCGCAAGGTCCCCCTGCTCAAGAAGGCACATGTGCAGGCCCGTCTGAAGTTTGCCAATGAACACCTTGATAATTCTGTGTGGGATTGGGAGAAGGTGCTTTGTGGAATTAATTCAACTCGCCGTATTTGGAGGAAGAGAAATGCTGTCTATGATCCAAAGAACACCGTCCCCACTGTCAGGCATGGAGGTGGAAACTTTATGTTTTGGGGACGTTTCTCTGCTAAGGGCACAGGACTACTTCACCCTATCAATGGGAGAAGGGATGGAGTATTTGTACCATAAAATCTTGAGTGAAAACCTCCTTCCTTCTGCCAGGACATTAAAAATGGGTTGAGGCTGGGTCTTCCAGAAAGGCAATGACCCAAAACATACAGTCAAGGCAACAAAGGAGTGGCTCCAAAATAAACACATTAAGGTCATGGAGTGGCCTAGCCAGTCTCCAGACCTTAATCCCATAGAAAACTTATGAAGGGAGTTGAAGTTCCGAGTTGCCAAGCGACAGCCTCAACATCTTAATGATTTAGAGATGATCTGTAAAGAGGAGTGGACCAAAA
This sequence comes from Phyllomedusa bahiana, assembly GCA_025379985.1. Taxonomy (NCBI): domain Eukaryota; kingdom Metazoa; phylum Chordata; class Amphibia; order Anura; family Hylidae; genus Phyllomedusa; species Phyllomedusa bahiana. The sequence goes on from JAODAL010004187.1 coordinate 3,543, forward strand.
TTCCTCCTGACATGTGCGCAAGCCTCATCATCAACTACAAAAAACGTCTGACTGCTGTACTTGCCAAGAAGGGTTTTGCCACCAAGTATTGTCTTATTTACCAGAGGGATCAAATACTTATTTCTCACTGCAAAATGCAAATAAATGTATTTAATTTATACAATGTGATTTTCCGTTTTTCACTTTAGATATTCTATCTCTCAAAGTTAAAATTAACCCACCCTTAAAATTATAACCTACCCTTATTTGTCAGTGGGCAAACTTACAAAATCAGCAAGGGATCAAATACTTATTTCCTTCACTGTATCTTCAGGGCCTTATTTAGTTTTTATGTTGCCCTAGAAACTTAAGATAGCTGTGAGCCAAATTCTGGTTAGTGTGTCTATATTTTTACAGATTTCTGCTTCAACTTCGTCGGACCAGAGTTAGACAAATTTCTTTATTATAATGGTCAAAAGGGAACGTTTTTGGGGAGTGTTTATTTCAATAAAATGTTTTTTGTGTTGTGTGTTTTTTTTCCTTTTTTTTCCTTTCAGTGTTAGTAATGGAAATTTCTGACAGATTCCTCTCCATTACTAGTGCAGGGGCTTGATGTCAGACAGTTGTGTTTTTTGTCACCCCCAAAGCTGATACTTACCCCCTGTCACCATCACCTCAGTCCCAATTCACCAAAGGTATGGGGAAGAACCAGTTTGTCATCAGAAGCAGACCATTTAATGTGATAATCTGCTTTTGGGGTAGCTGAAGTCTGGAATTTTTTGGATGGGAAAGGCCTAATATCCATGGAGCTTCCCATCCTGATAGTATCAGGCTTTAGTCACCAATTTTACCTTAGTTGGTTGTGAAAAGTGGGGGACCCAATGTTTTAGTTATTGAAAGTCTATAAATAGTCATTTCTCTTTGATTAATAAATACACAATTAAAAGAAGTAAAAGAAAACAACCAGCCAAGGTAAAACTGAGAGCTGCAGGCCGATACTACCAGGATGGGAAGGTCCATAGATAAAAGTCCTTCCTATCCTAAAATATCAGCCCACTGCCACCCCAGAAGCAGATCGTTGTATTAGATGGTCTGCTTCTGACAGAAACCTGGCTCTTCCCAGTATTCCTGGCATGTTGTGTACTGGAGTAAAAATGAGAGAGGGTTGGTGCCAGCCCTGGGGGTGACAAAAAACACTGCTGGCTGACACCAAGCTTGCTAGTGATGAAGAGACATCTGTCAGATAGTCCATTACACTGGGATAAAATGGTAAAAAACACAAAAAGCACATTATTTAACTAAACACTCTGACAATATTTGTTGTTGACCATTATTAGAGAAATGGATAGTCTAAGGGGGAGACCTGTAGAAAAACAAAAACACTAGAAAAAGCTTGACAGTTCTAAACTCCATCCCCTAAAGAACTTGTGACATATCTTCTGGAGGTGCAGGGGACTGAGTTTAGGCTGCACAATCTAATTGTTTCTCTATGCTATGGCCTGTACCTCATCCCCCACCCCTACCATTGTGTTATGTGGTTTAGTGCCAACAAAAAATATAACCCTCACCTATAACCCTAAAAGGGTGGATTGTTCAGAGGTGAAAAACAGGTATGAAGGTGCTGGAGAAGTAAGGAGTCTAAGATGTTTGTTTGGTAAATTCTGCAGGGATTAGTCATGACCAGTACAAGTTGTCATGGTTCTCTGGACCGGAAGAGGAAGAAAAGGGAAAATAAATAACTAATTAGAGAAGACGTCACCTGTGAGTCACCGGATGTAGCAGCAGTGTAATCACATACTGTCTGCAGAGTTCTTGTATAGAGGTAGCATAATTCACTGCATGGTCCATGTATAGCAGGATTATTGGTCTTTGTATACTGATCTTCAACACTAATAGTATGGTGGTATTATTAAGTCACTATGTGGTGGTAATATGTGGTCATATTCTGGCTGTGTTTTCTGGTCTTTATGCAGCATCGTTATTGGTAATGTTGATCTTGGTACTGAGATTTGTTTGGTAGCAGTATGATGGTGATTAGAGATGGGCGAATCGATTCTAACGAAGTGGAATTCGTTTAGAATTTCAGGAAAACTTCGGTTCGGAACGAAGTCGAAGTTTGGGGTACTTCGGTGAAGAAGTGTGCTTTTTGATTGATAAAATGGCTGCGAGCACATGCGCTACATGGGGGAAAGCACTCTGGGAGGAAGAAGGGCATAGCCTGCATGACAATGTGCAGAGGTGAAAGCCAATCAGAGACCGGCGGGATTCTGTGACGTCACCGCACTATATAAGTCCGGGCGGACGCCGGGAGCTCACACTCCTCTCACGTTTCTCATCAGGGGAAGGTGCTGCCGCGGCTGATAGCTCTTACTGAAGAATTGATTTTTATATAGCTGATTCTGTGGGTGTGTCTCAGCTGTGTCTCAGAGATGTTCTCTGAATGTTCTATTTCTGATTTTTTGGGTATTGGATCTGAAATCCAGTGTGCGTCCACTGCTAGCACTGTATACATCATTATCACAAGTGGAATCTAGCCAAGTTCCTGTTGTATTCATTTAAGAAACAACGGTTTTTACAATACAAAATACCACTTCATTTTTTGGCTGCTCAATTCTATTGCGCAATTTACGTCCAGGGTTAATTAAGCGTTGTTTTGCTTGTTGTGCGACCCCAAGAAAAAACCTTCTTTTTCAAGCCAAAATATCTACATTTTTCTGTAGCCTAATTAACAAGCAAAGTTAATTACAACTGTATCCTTGTTGTGTGGGTAGAAAACACGCAATTGTAAACCGCTACAAAGCTACAATTTTGTGGGGGCTCAATTTCTTTGGCGCAATTTAATCCAGGAGATAATTAACGCGTTGTTTTGCTGGTGTGTGCTGACCCCAGAAACCGTCTTTTCAACGCACAAAATATATAAATTTTTCCTGTATGTAGCCTAATTAACAAGCAAAGGGTTAATTACAACTGTATCCTCTGTTGAGTGGCGTAAGAAAAATATCGCAATTGTACACGCTACAAAGCTACTAGTTTGTGCGGCTCAATTCTTTGGCGCAATTTACATCCAGGGGTTAATTAAGTCGTTGTTTTGGCTGAGTCGTGCTGACAAAAATAAACCGGTCTTCTATTAACGCCAAATATATAAATTTTTCCTGTAGCATAATTCACAAGCAAAGGTTAATTATACTGTATCTCTTGTTGTTGTGGTCAGGAAAAACACACATTGTAACGCTACAAAGCTACTAGTTTGTGCGGCCTAAATTCTTTGGCGCTAATTTAATTCCAGGGGTTAATTAGCGTTGTTTTGCTGAGTGTGCTGACAAAAAATAAAGACCGTCTTTTTCTAACGCCAAATATATAAATTTTTCCTGTAGCCTAATCACAAGAAAGGTTAATTACAACTGTATCTTTGTTGTATGGGTAGTAACACGCACTTGTAAACACGCTACAAGCTACTATTTTGTGGGCTCAATTTCTTTGGGCGCAATTTTCATCCAGGGGTTAATTAAGAGTTGTTTTAGCTGGTGTGCTGACCCCAAGGAACCGTTCTTTTCAACGCAAAATATATAAATTTTTTACTGTAGCCTAAATAACAAGCAAAGGTTCAATTACAACTGTATCTCTTGTTGCGGGGTAGATAAACACGCCAATTGTAACCGCATACAAGCTAATAGTTGTGCGGCTATTCTTTGGCGCAATTTACATCTGGGGTTAATTAAGCGGTTGTTTTGCTGGTGTGCTGACAAAAATAATACCGTCTTTTTAAACGCCAATATATATAAATTTTTCTGTAGGCCTAATTCACAAGCAATGGTTAATTACAACTGTATCTATGTTGTGTGGCGTAGAAAACACACAATTTGTAACGTACAAAGATACTAGTTTGTGCGGCTAAATTCTTTGTCGCAATTTACATCCAGTGGTTAATTAAGCTTTGTTTTGCTGGTGTGCTGACAAACAATAAAACCGTATTTTTCACAACGCCAACAAATATATAAATTTTTCCTGTAGCTTTATTCACAAGCAAAAGGTTAATTACAACTGCTATCTCTTGTGTATGGATAGAAACACCAATTGTTAAACGCTCACAAAGCTACTAGTTTGTGGGGCTCCAATTCTTTGGCGCAATTTCCATCCAGAGGTTAATTAAGCGTTTGTTTTATGGTGTACTTGACAAAAATATAACCGTTATTCTTTCAACGCCAAAATATATAAATTTTTTCCTATAGCCTAATCACAAGCAAAGGTTAATTACAACTGTATCTCTTGTTGTGTGGCGTAGAAAAACACGCAATTGTAACACGCTTACAAAGTATAGTTTGGTGGGGCTCAATTCTTTGGCGCAATTTACATCCAGGGTTAATTAGCGTTGTTTTGCTGGTGTGCTGACAAAAATATAACCGTCCTTTTTCAACGTCAAAATATATAAAATTTTCCTGTAGGCCTAATTCACAAGCAAAGGTTAATTACAAAACTGTATCTCTTGTTGTTGGCGTAGAAAACACGCAATTGTAACCCGCTATAAAGCTACTAGTTGTGCGCTCAATCTTTGGCGCAATTTACATCCAGCGGTTTAATTAAGCGTTGTTTGCTGGTGTGCTGACCAAAATAAAACCATCTTTTCAAACGCAAATTATATAAATTTTTCCTGTAGCCTAATTCACAAGCAAAGGTTAATTACAACTGTATCTCTTGAGTGTTGGCGTAGACAACACGCAATTGTAACACGCTAAAGCTACTAGTTTTGTGCGGCTCAATTCTTTGGCGCAATTTACATTCCAGGGGTTAATTATGCGTTGTTTTGCTGGTTTGCTGACAAAAATAAACGTCTTTTTCAAAGACACTTTAGCCAAAATATATACATTTTTCGTTGCCTAATTCATGTCGAAGGTTTAATCTAGCCTGTTTGTTGCTTTTACATTATAGTAAAACCACACAGTGTTTTTAAAACGACAACATTAAGTAAATTTTTTCCTGGCCCATTTGGGAGCGCAATTTATATCCCAAGGGTTACCCAATGCTGTTACTGGGTTCATTTGGATGAGTCAAAAAAACGGGCGGTATTTTTATCATATTCAGATATCATCATCAAACAGTGTCTGGTAACATTTTCGAACAAACAGTATGTCAGGCAGGGAAGTCGCTGGCTCTGCACCTGCGACGTGGCAGGTGGCACAAAACATTACCTGATCACAGGCACAGGGGTTGAGAACAGCAAGGGGGACGTCGCAGCAGGGGTCACTCGGTGGTGAGGACACAACTGCCGCTTGTCATCTAGCGGGCTCTGTGTGTTGTTCTGCAACCCAAGGGGTTCTTGATTGGTTTGGACTAGGTGATTCCTCTTCATCCAGATGACATCTGACAAACCCCAGCCATAGAGCCGATGGGAACTTGTCCGACACAAACCCGTTAGTTGGGCTTGGGGTCCCAGGGAGGTGGTCAGCGGCCCTCAAACTGTCCTCCAACCGCCTCTTGCTCCCATCCCGGTTCCCTCAGCCAGAGATCTACATATGTGGTCTGGGCTCAGCGCCACTATATAGCGAGGTTGAATAAAAAAAAAAAAACAATTTGAGGAGGGCAGTCAGCAACTACTTTTGGCAGCGAACGAAATGGGGCAACATTATCCCTGCGTCTTGCAGTAGGCGGCAAGTATAGATGGTGTGATAGTGGCAGGGATGGTCATGTTTGAGAGGTCTGACGGTGATGAGGACAGCAGTGACGTGAAAACACAAAATAGATGATGATGTAGCCGCCGCACTTGGCGGAGCTGGGTGAGGCAAGGGCTTTCATCATCGTCCCGAGAAAGAGGGCGTCAGCTTGCGCTGTAAGACAGCGGCGCAGCAGCAAGTGGGTCGTGTGGCAGTGATTTGAGTTCAGCAGGATAGCAGCAGTTGTGGAGTCGGGAGAGCCAATGAGGCCTGGGGGTAAAAAACCCGCTTCGCAGGTCCAAGAAAGTAGCGGCACAGGGGCTCAGCGAGGCAGCGGCGGAAGTGTCACTCAGTGCGGTGCTGGTTGGCGGTAAAATCCGATACTCGGCGGTGTGGCAGTTCTTTGCTAAGACACCGGAAGGAGCCGAATATGGGTAATATGTAGAATCTGTAAGCAGAAAGTGAAGCGTGGCCAGGAGCATAGTGGACCAACGGCCCTGCGTTTCAACACATGCAGCGTCAACATCCGGTGGCCTGGAGAGAAACGTTGTGGCTCAGATGAGGTGGTCCATCCTGCTGCCGACAGCAACAGCCGCAGCGCAGCGCCCAGATGGCACGCATGCATTGCAGCCAGTCAAGCTCCACCACTCTGCAGGGAAGGGAGCTGTTTCTACTTTGACATCATCTCCCGGTCCAGATGCTCCTGCTCCTCGCTACTCAGCGCCAGCCAGCTCGTTTCAGCGAGGCTATTGAAGAGACACAGTAAGCTTCCAACCATCCTAGGTGCAGCAGCTTGACCGTGCTCCTGTCCAGTTGTTTGTTACTGCAGTCCCTCCCTTTCCAAATCGGTGGACTCTGCACCGTTTAGAGAATAATGGCTTGTGCCGAAGCCGAGTTGAGAGTTCCAAGCCGTAATTTCTTTTCCAAAAAGGCGGGAGTAACAGCACTTCATAAATATGTAGATCAGGAAGGTGGCGTCAGTCACTATTGAGGGCTTATCGGTTTGTTCCAAGGCGCAACATGGCTGCTGCTAGGACGTCTGGAGCTGTAAACTATGGTCAGGCCAGTACATGTCCTTTACGGCCCACTGGAGTGAATGTGCTTCAAGCCCAGGCACACCAACAAAATTGGACAGGAGACGCGCTTTCTCCTCAGTTGTACAAACTGCTGCAACTGCGCCAATGTCCGCCTCCTCCTCCTCCACTCACCACCACCTATCTCGCCTCCACAAGTCTGCCTCCATCTTACCAACCATGTTGTAGGGCACAGCGGTTGTAACGCAGTTCTTACACCTGGCTTGCATCGGCAAACGAAGTCACACAGGGGAGGAACTGCTCCGCGTCATGCAGCAAGAATTCGGTGTGTGGCCTTTCTCCGCGCCAACTGCAAATTGGAACCTGGTGCGGGACAATGGGAAGGAACATGGGTTTGTCCGCGCATTTGCAACGAGATGGGATGGTCCATGCACCCTGCATGGCGCCGTTTGTTCAATCTGGTTGTGGAAAAGGTTCCTGAATTCTTCCACGATCTTCGAACTTTTTGAAAATGGCGGAAAACTGTGCATGCTCTTTTTCCATTCGTACAAAGCCAGGAACACCCTCCCTCGAATTGCAGCGGCAGAACGGCTCCCCAACCACACTCTGATATGCGATGTTTCACCCGCTGGGAATTCCAGCCTGACATGTTGGACCGACTGTATGAACAGAGAAAGGCCATTAACGATTTTGATGATCCAGGCAGAACAGAAGTACTCCCCTGTGTAACTTTGATGTCAGCCAGTGCGCTCATGCGTGACATCTGCCGTTTGTTGAGGCACATTCGAGGAGGCGACGTTATTTGTCAGTCGCAAGGATCCGGGATGATTAAACGTCATTCATGCTCATGTCCTGGAACAGATGCTGAAAAATCTGTTGGGCAGGGGACTGGAGGACGGGGCGATACATATCGTGGCCAATGAGTCCGGTTGGGGGACTTTGAAATGGAGGAGGAGGGAGGACATTGGAGCAGGAAGCATTGTCTGGTGAATGAGTGGGATTTTCTACCAGGTGACAAGAGAGGAGGAGCCGGAGCAGATGGAGGGAGTGGATGGTGGAGGATGAGGAAGATGAGGCAGGAAGATGACCCCCAAGCTCCGTGGCAGTATACCGTGGAAATGGGGGAGGGCAGGGAGCCCCTCGGACGTACTTGTGCATGATGGCCCGCAGCATGATTATTTGCCTGGCTTAGTGACAGCCGAGATAGTCAGCAATCATGGCAGAGGGATGACTTCTGGCAACTCCACCCTATTGGACCCTCGCTACCGGTCCAAAATGGGGAGCCTTTTTTTCCCAAGCTATTAGAGAGGAAGACAAACTCAATACTATAGGGAATCCTCCGTGATCAGTGGAGCTGCCTATGTGCGGCATCGTCCCTCCTCTGACAGGTCTGACCGGGGGGGTTCCTCAGCGCTCACGTACTACTGCCGCGGCTGCTGGGGGAAGGTGGGGGGGTAGGAGCAGTACCAGCTCCATCAGTAGTAACCTAAGTCTGGAGTCACTGATGAGCAGCTTCCTTCACCCGCCTAGTGAGGAGGGCAGTCGCCAGCAGCAGCAGCAGGACCTGGAGCAGTCCCTGAACCAACAGGTTGTGGCCTACTTGGACAGCACTCAGTTAGAAGATCCGCTGGACTACTGGGCAGCCAAACTGGATGTGTGGCCGCAACTTGCCGAGTTTGCAGTGGAGAAGCTGTCCTGCCCGGCCAGTAGTGTGGCATCAGAGCGGGTGTTCAGTGCGGCGGGGGCCATCGTTACCCCAAGGAGAACCCGCTTGTCCACGGGAAATGTGGAACGACTGACCTTTGTCAAGATGAATCAGGCGTGGATCGGCCAGGATTTCCACACACCAATGCCTTAGGCGTCAGTCTGGGTTCAAACTACCTGCCTCAGCCACTATTCTGATGCCGCCACCCGCCTGATGCCACACATCTGCTGACAGTTTCTCCATCTGCCTACCACCATCTTTACCAGGGACTGGTATTGCCACCCACCTCAACACTCTGTCATTGTGCCACTCTATGACCTCATGCTGCTGCTGCTGTTGCTGTTGCCGTGACATCCACACTGTGTCATTGTGCCACTGTCTGACCTCATGCTGCTGCTGTGGCTGCTGCCATGTCCTCCACACTGTGTCATTGTGCCACTGCCTGACCTCATGCTGCTGCCGCCGTGACCTCCGCTCTCAGTCATTGTGCCACTCTGTGGCTTCCTCCTGTTTTGCCACCTCCAGAATGTCATTGTGCCACTGCCTGATCTCATACTGCTGCTTAGCCGTGACTCCACACTGTGTGATTTGTGCCACTCTGTGGCCTATACTGTTTTACACCTCCAGAATGGTAAATTGTGGCCATGCTGACTCATGTGCTGCTGTTTTGTGACCTTCCACACTGTGTGGGGGATTTTTTGTGACACTCGTGTGGCCTAATACTGTTTTGCCATCCTCTAGAAAAAAAAAAAAATGTCATTGTGCCACTGCCTGGACCTCATGCTGCTGCCGCGTGACCTCCGCTCTCGGCATTGTGCATTTCTGTGGCTTCCTCCTGGTTTTTTGCCACCTCAGAATGTCATTGTTGCCACTGCCTGACCTAATGCTGCTGTGGCTGCCGCCGTCACCTCCACACTCTGTCACTAATGTTGCCCCACCTGAGCTCTCAGCTTGCTTTTTCCAGCTTTCGCTGGCATGGAGTTTATCATGGCTACATTCCCGCTTCAGTTTTTTGGTCAGTTTTACCCTTCTTAAGTGCCCCTGGTAACTTTTATTGTGAAGACGATTCTAAAGCGGGCGGCAGTCATCTGGTGTGTCATACTAAAAAAAACACAACATTGTATGAAGACCAAACCAATGCTCCTTGCATATTTAAGCATGCCACAACAGTTTACAGCACCCTGAGGATCTGTGCAGGCTGGAAATTAGCTGCTTTTTAACGCGATTCGTGCCAAGAATTCGGAACGAAACGAATTTTGTCGGAAAATTCGTCGAAGTGACCAAATTGAATTTTTGAGAAATTCGCCCATCTCTAATTGTGGTATATAAAGGTATTCATCCTAGTTAACATCTATTTTGTCAATATTGTGTTACAGTGGTGTTCCAAAATTAATAAATGCTTGTCAGTCCATCTGTAGTGCTAATAGATTTATTGACCATCCGGAATCCATATTGACAGTATCACTTTAAGAATTATAGATGATAATAGCTAGTCTTTAAGCTGTATTTTCCCTAGAGCTTGTAAATGTTTGTGAGAAACAGGTTTATTGCCTCAGAGGGTTGTTAATCAGGGCCTCGTTGTTGTGGAGCATTGTACCAAGTAGGCCAATAGCTCTGTGCTGTGTAAACAATTACTACAGCGATGTTTAGAGGAAATCCATGGGAACCAATGTGTTCATGTTCAGGGTCGCTCCGGCATCTAGTCATGGGTTTTTTCCAGTGCCAGTTAACCTCTAAGAAACTGGCAACTTCGAAGGAGGGAGGCCTTATACTGAAAAGTAACTGATCTGTCAGCTTCGTAACACTTGGTTACGCAGGCATTTGTTTCAAGTAAGATATAAGTGGGAAAGTTTGCTGCGAAGTTAGAAGTAGCTGTACTGTGGGCCATAGAGGGATGCCTCAACGCCACAGTGTGGATCCCCAGGTGGATCTCTCTATCTTCGCTGCGCCCCTTTCTCCCAGCTGTTGATACAGATAGATGAAGTGATAAGATGTATCCTGGTGGAGCTTGGACCTTTATATGGGGGCACCTGTGAAAGGTGTTGATCTCAGATGATCTCTCTATTTTCGCTGGTCCGTGTTACCAGCTGACGCCATAGATTGATGCTTATAGATGCCTGATGAAGCTTGACCCACATATATTAGGATGTGTATGTAAGTATTTGTAATCCATATTATGCGTGCTTTGCCTTTGTAACAAATATTATGCGGGTTGCCTTGCCTTTATAATAGTTCTCTATTCTTGCCTACATAAGTATATACAATATCACTACTTTCTTCTTGTAGTTTCATGTAATCTTGGTTATCATATAATAAAGTAAATAAAGCATTGGATGTTGCCTTCTTTAAAGCCGTACAGGACCCACACAAAGAGTTGGCAAAACACCATCGGGGAATGATTATAAATAGAAGAAGAAAAAAGTTTTGTTCTCACGTCATGGTCATTCTGGTGATCCCGTTCATTCTTTATGTGATCCTCCAGCCAATCACAGCAGCAATAAACCGCTGTAACCTGTGAATACATTACATGAACTTAAAGGGGTTGTCTCGCTACAAAAATAGCTTTCAAATTGTAGGGAACACAAAATAAAGACATTTTCCAAATATATTGCTTTGTTCATCTGTTTTCCTTAAGGAGATACAAGTGAATTTATGACCTCCCTGGCTGTTTCAGTTCCCTCAGTAACTGACCTGTAAACAATTCTCCCCCCTGCTGTTTGTTCTATGTGATAGCAGTGAGTGATGTCATCTAACAGGTCTAGGCAGTGTCTGTGCTGCTGGCCAGTAAAAAGCTTGATTTATCTCAAGTAAACAGCACTGTAATTAGGGCTTTTGTTTGAGGGATCAGATAAAAAGTCCTTTTAGTTGTTTCAGTAGCTTCTGAGCTAATCGGATCTACTGAGCAACTGAAAACACAGAGCTGGATTCACCACAGAGCTTATGCAAATTTCAGTCAGTCTGAACCAGGAAATGACAGAGTATTTCATTCATGCAGCCTATGAAACTCTGTAGGGAGACAACTCCTTTAAGTACCGTATATACTCAAGTATAAGCCGAGTTTATCAGCCCAAAAAATTAGCTGAAAAAGCCGTCCTCGGCTTATCCTCGAGTCACTGTCGGCGCTTGGCCGCTGCGATGGCACGGGTGCCGGCAGGAACACTACACCTGTACGCGACTCCTCTGGAATTTGCATACAGATAAATCCCAAGTTAGCCGACAGCATTCGGGCACTGCCATGGCCCGGGCGCTGTCGGCAATCTTTCCAACTCTCCGGTCACCCGTCGGCGTCCAGGCATTGCCATGGTCCGAGCACCGGTGGGGAATGTTTTGGCTGTATGCGACTTCTGGCAGCGCATATAGAAGAAGACTATTGCAGAGCAGAGAGAGCGCTCCCTGCTCCGCAATAGAACTACGGGAGGTTGAAAGCAGACTTGCGGCCTTCCAGAGTTATCCGGCACATGCAGCGTGTGTCATCATTCTGCCTGCGCAGCTTGATGACATCACACCTCCTGTGTCAGAAGAGGGAGCATGGGGAGAGCCTCGAAGCAGCAGGGAAAGGTGAATACTTGTATTTTTTTTTTTAACAAGCCCTGCTTCTACCTGCCTATAACTGCCTAGGGGGACCTGGCTACACCTGACTGTGGGGGACATATATCTGGCTATACCTGCCTATGGGGAACATATACCTGCCTATACCTGCCTATGGGGGACATATACCTGCCTATGGGGACACTAAACTGCCTATACCTGCCTATGGGGGACACTAAACTGCCTATACCTGCTATGGGGGACATATACCTTCCAATGGGGGACATTAAACTGCCTATACCTGCCTATGTGATTTTATTGGTATCCATTTTTTATTTTTGAAATTTACCAGTAGCCGCTGCATTTTCCACCTTAGGCTTATACTCGAGTCAATAGGTTTTCCCAGCTTTTTTGTGGCAAAAGTAGGGGCCTCGGCTTATATTCGGGTCAGCTTATACTCGAGTATATACGGTACATACTCTTAGGATATGTTCACACGGCATATTGCAGGCATTTAGTGGCACGTACTGTATGTGCCGCTATACGTCTGTCGCTTCAGAAGTACGTGTTGACCAGTGCATACTTCTGAAGCGCTCTCACTGAAATTCACTTTTTGTGCTGGGAAGAATTGACATGTCACTTCTTTATCCCAGAGCACAATATACAGCAGGTAATCATAGCTCTCAATGTTTATGCTGTAAATTCCTTTCGCGTGATAACAAATAATATTTAGTATAAATTCAACAATTAGTGTAAACTGTGCAACTAACCAGGAAGTGATGATGTTTAGGCCAAATGTTCAAGAAAGTGAGTCTGCAATATCTTACTAAAAAACTTTACAGTATAAGGCCGTGTTCACACGGCTTATTCCCGACGGATTTGTGAGCCGTATTGAGCTCACAAATCCGCCGTGAATAAGGGGCGGGACGGGGGCGGGGCCGGAGCGCGGCGGGGCGCCGCCCCCGGCCCCATAGACAATGCATTGTTTACGGCGAGTCCGCGCCGTAAATAATGTGCATGTCACTTTCTCCCCCCGCGGCGGATTCGCCGAGCGGGGAGGAGCGACGGAATCCACTGTTCTCTATGAGAGCAGTGGATTACCGTAATGACGGGGACGGATTGGCCCCGAAACTGAAGCGCAAATCCGGCGCGGTACGCGCCAATCCGTGCCCAAATAAGCCGTGTGAACGAGGCCTAACCATGCAAAGTTTAGTAATGTTTTTCTCCAACTCAATCACAGTTTAAAATGAATCATATCTTGAACTGATGCCAATCAGAAGAGGATCCAAGAACTGTTCCTAACCACACAAAATAAACAGCATAAAAAGACATCTATGCTTCTGGCAGATCATGTCAGGGCAACTCAGGATATCACAGAGCAAGACACGAGAAAAGCACAGCCATGCTTGCATACTAGAACATACAGTACTCTAATCTGTTTACACCTTAAGACCATTATACACATTTGTTTTATTGTTCATTTTCAAAAATGAGTTCACCGAAAACTAAAAATTCCTTATTACTTTACTCTTTCTTTGGTTTATTTGCAGATATGTTCCCTGATGTTTGCACACCTGTGGTATTAAGCTACCAAAATGTAAGGATGTAAAAGCGACAACCTATTACTGAAAATTTTCATAGTCCTACTGCTGTTCCATCTGTTACCACCATGGACAGACATATTTGGAATCCATAGCATAATACTGTGGTAATACATTCGAACAGTGTCAAAGAAACCTGATAACTAGTGATGAGTGAACTGCGAACTTTGAGAAGTTCGTTCGATGTTCGAGTCGAACTTCTAACTCAAACTCAAACCAAAATAAAATCAATGAAAGAAGATATTCGGGTTAATGTTTATACCTATACATGTAAAGAAAAGCTGTAATTACCATCCATAACAGTAAACTGGATAAATGGAACAACTTAGGGCCACATGTATGAAAATGGATGAGGTCTAAAACTCACTTTGTTTCCCATAGATTACTATGGGCAAAAAAAGTGTTTTAGACCTAAACAATATTCATACATGTGGCTCTTAGGGAAGAAAATTTGGCTCTAAGAGTGACAGAAAAAAATTGAAAGTAAAACATTTTCTACAAGCAACTATTATATAAAATAGATTTCTCTCTATAGGATATTTGGTAACCATGCGGTAACTGAACCCACAAAACTGCAAAAATTAACTTTTGGGCACTGAGTATGATTGTATGAGTATGATCTTTATGAGAGTTAGGCATTATGCGAGACTGCAAATGCCACCAAATAGCAGCTTCTGGATGTGGGAAAGATGCAGCCAGCAATACAAAACTCCCTTACTATTGCTGTCTATGATTAACTACACTTGCTATACACCCCCTATCCAATCTAAATAGCATCTTTTCCTGTCGCTAACAAGCAAATCTTGTGCCTGCATGCAAGCAAGCAAGCAGACAGAGAGCAGTCTGTACAGTACAGAGAGTGAGCTGAAAATGGAGTTCAGAACGCAATACAATGAAATATATATAACATGGTCATATGATTTTAGCAGCCAATGAGAGCCCTACACCTTAGTGATGACGTGTTTGACACTTCTCTGTGCTCTGCACTGATTGTATGGCCGCCAAAAGTGCAGGAAGCAGATAAAAATGAAACTTAAACTAGCATGTTGAATGTGCATGTCGAACGCGAACTTTATGCGAACGAACCGTAAAAAGCTCGGTTCTGTTCACATTCTAAAAAATCAAGAAGTTCGACCCGAACTTAACTTTTCACGAAGGGTTCGATCAACACTACTGATAACCCATCTTTTTAGGGTAGTCTTCATCCTACAATAACCCTGCTTCCACTGCTCAACCCAGGGTTTGACCGGTCCACAGAGGAAACCCATGGTGTGCCCCCAAGCATAGCAGACCTGGAGTTTCTTTTAAGCTGCACATACATCCTTGGGAGAGACAGAAAGGCAGAGAGAAAGTCCGCAAATACATCCGTATTTTCCATTGGAATCAATTCTAAGCTAATTGTTCATTATTTTAGGCTGAGTTGGTGATGTATTTGTGGACGTAAATACGTCCATAAATACGTCCCAAAATAAGCCCTGGGAACATAGAAATCCTGCTTGGAGGACCACAGGTCCCAGCAAGACCTGTGCTGTGCTGGCTTGTGCTGTATATACGAAATAGAATAAAAGGTGAAAGAAGCAAAAATACATCTTACATTTTTGGTCTTAAAAAGGGCAAAAATTAACATTAGTACAACATCATCATTGGCTTATTTAATGTAAAATTAGTTTAATTTTCTCCTCATTTTTAAGACCTTTTGTAGCTGATATTTCTTTCTTTTGAGATCTTATATATATTTCCTTTAATTTTAAATGATCAACTTTTTCTATACATTGAAATTGGTTTTATACCACTTTGATATTTATCTTTATTAATTAATTAATTTTAGAGACAACTCATTTTTATTCTTGTACTGTTGGAACAGTAGACCTAGAGCACATTTTGCCCCATTAAAATAACTTCTAGCTTCACTTCGTTTCCTCCGGCTCAGGTAGACCACATTGAACTAGGTCTGCCTGTCGGAGCTGTAATGCGCCTTACTTTGCCGACCGGCATTCATTTCATGCTCGAGTGTTTTGAATCTGGTGCGTCCCGCCCCAAAAACGCCCACAGCGCGCCCCTTCATGTTAGGCGCATTCCAAAGTGGCGAAGCTTGCGCCTAACATCGCATTTGAGCGTCCGACAGCGGAGTCGGCACGGTGAGGCGTAGTATATGCCTGAAAACAGGCGAAAACCCCGATCATACATGCCGCCCAAAGGGTGCAGAATTTTTAATAATGATGAATGGTGAAAATGCTCATTGTTTAATTTGAAAGCTTCCAATTTTACTTAATGGAAAAACCCCTTTAATAATACTAATAATAATGGAGTTTTTGCATCAAAAAGTCATGTCACACTCGAGCAGATTCTATGTCTTGGACCATATTGCCTTCTAGAAGCACTAGAATATATTGAGTACTAGGAGTTAATAGCCTTTAAGAAATAATAAATCTAGACATTTCTACCTCTATTGCAATCCAACTTCAGACTAAAGCTAATCATTCTTCTTTTTGGTATGCAATGTATATTTATAAACGGTTGATTTTGTTGCATACATTTCTTTGACTGGTCTGTTAGTCTGAATAGGACTTTCTGAAATTCGTGCGCGTGCTGCAGAAACAACCGATATATAAAGTTCTATTTGCCTCCAAAGTTTCATTGTCCCATAACAACCTATTGCCGGTTAATCCTGCTGGTTCCTTCTAAACCTCTCTACAGAGCAGGGGCTGTATCTAAGGTTCAGTATGTATGCTAGGAAAGCTTACAACTCATTTTCACTGAGGGCCACATCAGCAATATGGTTGCCCTCATAGGGTCATTCGTAACTGAAATATAACTACTTCTTAATATATTGTTAAATAACCAGAGACACCATATCCACCAAACGAAAAGGTCCCAGAAAGCTTAGTATGGTGTATGTACTTTTTTGCCTAGGGTTGCTGATAACGTAGTTCAGATTGTTCCTCCAAAGATGTTATGGTGTCACATGGTCAGTAAAAGGTGCTGACACCACCACCCATGCTAAGTGCTGACTACTACATCTTCCAGGGAAAGACCTTGTCCATCCCTCCTCACTGACTTAGGGCCACATAAAATGATGGGAAGAGATGGATATGACTTTCAGGGTTTAAGTTTGACACAAGTGGCTTACACGATAAACTTGTCCATAGAGTTGAATGGCTTTTTGGATGGCATATTTTACCTCTATTCGATCCTATGGCGTCCAGTAAAAGACATACACTACTCACAAAAACTTAGGTGTACTTGGCTGAAATTTCAGGATGAACATACATTTTCTTGAACATTACTGTTGATCAATTGTTTTGTCTTGGTCTCATGATGTCAAAATGTGAACAGCATGATGAGAACTGTTTATATCCCAATTCAAACTGATCCCCTAAATTTATTGGGTGGTTCAGGGATCAAAACCTGTTAGGAATTTTGTTGGAAATCAGCATGTTGTGCAAAAAGTACTGAAACACTGAACAGTTGGGCGTGTGTATTCTAAAGTTAAAAATTTTTTAAAAAATGTCATGTTCATCCTAAAATTTCAACCAAAAGCCATGTACTCACAGAGAACATTTTGAACCAACCCCCTTTTGTTATCAGAAAATGTTGTTTGTTTAATGTATGTTTTCATGTTTAACACATTTTATAAGAATTTTTTATTGTGTTTTTTTTTTAAATTATATTATTTTTGTTATGGGTGTCCCTGCAACCCCCATGTCGGGTCGCAGGCACACCCACAACGCCGCAGCGCCTCCTGCTGCGGCCGGCGCCGCAGCCCGGCACTTGGGCTGCGGACACCCCGGCACTTCTATGTCCCACTTACCACGCCACGCTCCTGTTTCCGACCCGGAACCATCGCTTGTGGTGGTTCAGAGGATCCACTACCATATCCGTTACAATTTTATTTTTTAAAATTCTGAAATCCTGCAGTTTTCACTTTGGCCATTAGACTTAATAATAGCCTGACACTTCCTGTTCTGTAGAGAAAGCTTTTAAGTAGTCTGCTCATTATCAGCACAGGCATAGTTACAGTGAAAGATTACTCCAATGTGTAGATAACATAGGATTCACCAGTCACAATAGGAGATAGTCATAGCTCACCCTCTTCCCTACCCTGCACATTGACATCCTAGGTCCCAGATTAAGCATAGAAAACTCTCTTATATGAGTCAATGGGTCCCCTCCTGTTCACCGGATCCTATGGCCATGCAGCTGCTGTAAAGCATCTCTCTCAATGCTGTTAAAAGCAACTCAGGAAAAATGGCTGCCCCCATAATTATATACAGACAACAGAACTGAGAAAATAAAAACAGCTAAAATGAAAAGAATATTCATCAGTATTTGATTTTAATTAGGAAAAAAATTGGTGATAGATTCTCTTTAAGGCTTTTCTACCTGACTGACAAGTGCAGGTGTTGTACTGTACAAGTGGATACAAAAGAATAGTACACACACCATTGGTACTTTCTAGGGCTGCCATGTCCAGCACTCCTGAACACAGGTTACTCTTTTGTAACTGCTGGTGGAGGCACCTTAAGAAGCCTGAAGAAGGGCATTGACCAAAACGTTGCTCTGTCTCTTCTCTACTCACCCAGAATGCACAATGGTGTTATTTTTCTCTGACGTGGATTAACTAAAGCTTGGATATACAATTTCTGCACCGAAAATTGGAGCAGCAACTAATTGGTCTCAAATCACATGTATGAAGCAGGTAGTTTGGAAGGTTTTCTATCAGTCAAACACCCAGTAAATGCATTGACGTAAGAAAATGCTGCCCGTGGTTACAGCTATTCTACATTTTTGTACAATTGGTTCCTATGGGAGACAGAGGGCATTGTATGAACTCTGTTTATTCATTATGGCAAGCATATTATAAAGACCATCAATTTAATGGGAAGAGTCCCTTAGATAGAGAGACTAATGTTAAATAAGGTGCTACTACTTTGAAAGCACAAAAATACTTGTCCATGCCATTGTTATTTCCCGCCTAGACTTTAAAAAAATTTTCTTTTTTGGGGTCCATCTAGACCCTCACACCTCCCTAAACCCCCTTAAATCTGTGCTCGCCTGATTCACCCCTCTCCTCGCTACTCCCCCTGCCGCTCCCCCCTCCAACCCTTCATGGCTGCCCATTGCCTACAATTGATTCAAGTTAGTAACCTTGACCTACAATATTTTCCCAAAACCCCTCCCCTCCCAAAATCCTGCCTTAATACCTCCCCCCACGCAACCTCCCCTCCTCCACAGGGCTTCTTCTTTGCTTCCTCTTATCAGCTCCTCACATAACCGCCCAAGACTTTTCTAGCTTCCCCCCTTTCTTGGAATCACTGCCCCAACACATCAGACCCCCCCCACTTTCACTAGCCACAAAGGTAACCCGAAAATTCTCTTGGGGATGTATGACCAACATTTAACTGTGTTGCACGCCCCACCCACAAACATGTCTGCCCCTCACTTCGTCTCTTCCCACCCTCCTTGAGATGTAAGCCCTTGGGGGGGGCCCCCTTCCCCCTCTTCCCAGTTGCATTACTTATTGTCCTTTGTTTTGTTTGACCAATGTTTTGTATGAAACCCCACCTGAAGACAGGCCCGGAAACCCAAAGGGGCGCTCTAAAATAAATAATAATAAAAAAAATAATATACTAAAAACAAATTTTAGGTAAAGGGTTTATTGATGTCAACATAATAGCTTAATGTTACAGTACGGTAGTATTCAACATGCATGTCCCATTACATTCAAATTAAGTTAAGATTATCCCCAATAATTCTGCACATGGTTTGATGAGCTATACAATACTGAAGGTTGTTCTCCACTTCAAGTGAAAGTTTGTTCCTATTACACAACGGCATAATTTATTGGTTAGACTTTAGATTGTGAAACACTTGTACAAATAACATACTGACTAAATTAAGAATTCAGCACATTCATTAGCAAAACCTGATAACATGATGAAATACTGAACTAGGCAATTTGTATAAAAGGTTATCTGATGACATTGCACTCCCGTAATACATATCCCCAAAAATTTAAAGGGGGGTTTTAAAATTTTGTTATTGTTTAAAAACCATTAAAAACATGGATATAGTTTTTATTCCAATACGACATATTGAAATTACAGGCACGAATACAATACATTGTGAAGTAAAACCATGAAAAAATTTTTCCCTTTTCCAAAATTTTCACCGATTTTTCTTAGCAATTTTGGAAAAGTTGAAAAAGGAATCTTGCAAGTGGTTTAGGTTCTTATTCTTTTGTTGCTTACAGAATGTTTTTCTGAGTGAATTCCATTATCCTGGGTTCGGCAAGCATTGCCGTGTACATTGTTAGTGCTCTCTTGTGCATGACTGGCATCCTGTAACGACAAACGCTTATATAAATGACAAAGGTTTTATAGGTCAATTTCTCTAGAATCCAAACCACTAGGTCCATTATTAGACCACCAGCTAATATTAGGAACGCGTGTGCAGCAGGGCAGAGTTTTAACGGGCTAGGAGTGACGAGAAGGTAGTCACAGGTATCTGGAGCCATGCTGACTGCAGCACATCCCACAGTTTGTGAGGTTGAGTGGGGGGGATCAAAAGGCAACCCGCCCATTAAAGTTTTCCCCCACAGATGCTCAATTGGGCAAGTCAGAGGTTGGGAGGTCGGGTAGTATTGGGAAAAGTCTTGGTAGATTTTCCCAAAACCAATTTAACATTTCTAGCCGCAGGGGACTGTTGATGGCTTCTGCTAGACCCCATCCCCCGAGAAGAAAATCACATTACAGGTGTATGTAATCTGTGGGGGTATTTTCCAGGGAAAATTTGGGCACGATTTCCATCGTATTTCGCTCAAATACGAGTGAGATGTGCCCCAAAAATACGGAAAATTTAAACCCTCCCCCCGCGGTATTGTACGGCGGGATAAATGACATCCAATTACTTGCGGGGAATACGCACCGCGATAAAGCATGTCAATGTGGCCGGCGGGTGATCTTGCAATTTCCCCAAAACACCCGGGGAATTTTCGGCCGTACTGTAAGACCCCAATTAGCCGTGTGAACATAGCCTAAGGATGGATTCATATGAAAATTGGTTAAGAGGGCCTTCTACATGTATAATTGGCCCAGATCATAACACTGCCACAACTAGCATGCGTTCTTCTAGCAATGGTTGCAGGGTGTTTGTTCTATAATGTTTATCACCTGACATGTCAACATCCATCCATTCGATAAAGCAGAAAATGTGACCTGAGAAGACAACTCTGCCAATCAGAAAAGGTCCAATTCTGATACTGCTTTAAAAATCTAAGTTTTTTCAGCCAATGCAACTTGGTAAGCAGAGGTGAAGTGACATTCATCTACTCCGGTGGCCCCATACACAATCGGGCTCACTGAACTGTTGTTTTACACACATCTGGTAGCCCCTGGTTCATTTTGGCAGTGAGTTGCTTTACTGTAGCGTGTTGCTTGACGTTTACCTGCCAGATCAATGGCACATAGTGCTCTGCAGTTTCCTTGTCGCTTATTTGCAATAGTGCCATTTGTCCTCTCACAATACACTTTTTTACCACAGAAGCATGTGAACAATTCACAAACTGCCGGTTTCAGAAATACGGCCATCCTTGGCCTGAAAGCCAATAGTCTTCCCTTTTTTCTTGAAAGAATTTTTTTGGGGGTAGCAAACAGCCATCACACTTTTATATACCTACCAAACCAGCTCAACACATATGACTTCCTTCATGAACTACATGCTACTTACGCTGAAAGTAGGAAGTGGTCATAATAATGTGACTCAACTGTGTGTTATATATATATATATATATATATATATATCCCCCTATATAAAATTATATTTATATATTATATATTTTATATTAAAAAAAAACTTTAGACTTCGGTTAAACATATTTTATCAAAAATTTAACACCAACCCAACGTATGATAGATTTACCCAAATTTTGTATCTTTTAGGGGGATTTCCCTTAATGTCCAGTTCACTTTTTAAAAAATGGCAAGAGCAGCATAAAAACTCCAAAAAGTTGAATCTTGAATGCCAGAAAACCTACATAGATGGCAGAATAACCCTCCTTCACATTATTTACATTGATAAAAAGATAAAGTGCCAAAAACTCATCATGCCTAGGCAACTTACTTTTCTTTTGTTCGCTGACTGTTCATTCACAATAACTGATTTTGTTCCTATTGCTCCTTCAAAAGCTGCAGAAAAACAAGCAATGTTTAGACACCAGTGTTCATATAACTGCATATTGTCCGCTGCAGGGGTGACTCATACATTTCTGGACCTGAGGCAAAGTCTAGCTGACTGGAATTTTCCTGTGAACTCACTACTTGGTTACTTCTATGTATCTTTTGGATGTTGTACATGGAACCTCTGGCAGGATGGGGAATAGGCAGTGTTTTTCAGAGAAGTTTCACTAAAATTCAAGTAAGCTCCCTGACAGCAAGTATCACTTCATCTGTGGAGAAAGATGCCTTGTTCTTTAGCCTCATGGAAAAATACAGAAAATGTAGGTGGATGGAATATACAAGTTTTATCCAGCTAGCACCTTGCTTTTTCTCCAGACAGGTCTTGATCGGTGTTTTGTCCTAATGTTATCAGTTGCTCTATGTTGAATTGTCTTCCTTCCAATGTGCAGAATACCTTGGCCCAGCCCCAGTTAGTTATATGAACCTCAATGACTGAGGAATCTCACAGTGTTTAACCATTAGGCAATTGTATTTGGAACTGCTTGTACCTGTTGATGACACTCTGACAACCTAAGCTCAGTGGTCACTTCCGCCTGAGAAGATCCTGCTCAGGGGTGGAACTACCAGGGTAGCAGACGTAGAAGCTGCTACTACTTCTGCTACCCCGGTAGTTTCGCCCCTGGCCGGCAATGAATGTAACTACAGTTCACTGCCAGCGGGCCCTGTGATCAGGGGCCCAGTGCATCTAGCCTCTGAAGACCCAGGCCCTATGTCCTGAGCGTTCAGAAGCAGGACTGCCTGGTCTTAGCAGAACGGAGCGCCATCGGCGCTCCACTCTGCTAACCTGCCTGGTAAGTCTAAGGCCTTAGGTCTTAAGCCCGCCAGGTGCTGGCCCACAGTGTTGATGTGGGCGGTGTGATGATGTCATATCACCGCGCCACCCGTGCTGCGCTTAGAGCCTGGTAAGGCGCTTGTCAAATTGGGGGATTGTGGAGACTGGTAAGTAAATTATTTATTTCCAATTTTTTCCTTTCTTAACACTAATAGAACCTACTTAAAGGGGTTTTGACACAATGTAATGTTGACGTGGGATCCTCCAAAATGGGTATTAAATCACTTTTCTAAATATATGTGATTACAAAAATTGCAGCCTGAGAGAGCCACAGGCTGCCTTACCTGCCCTTAGTTACTTAAAAGCTTGCATTAGATATGACCAGGCAGAGTAACAAGAGCTGCTGGCCGGGTTTGCGCAGAGAACACTTCTTATCTGATGAAAGGGAGCTGAAGAAGCTTTCAAGGCACCGGGTCGAAATATGTTGTCTTTTGTATACAGAATCCATAGTTGTAGTGTGATTATCTGAGTAGATCCCTGCTTTATCTGATGACAGAGAACATGAAGAAGCTTTCAAGCTGCTGTGGAAAAAAGGTGTTGTCTTTTGTATACAGAATCCACTAGTTGTAGTGTGATTATTTGAGTGAATATTTCACACGATCCCTTATGCACGCTCGCTCTCTTAGCTCAGCGTGGCTTGTTTACAATAGTTTCTTAGCAGATAAGGCATGTCCTGGCAAAACCCCTTTAAGCTTTGCCAACCTATATGGGCTTACCTAAACCCTGCCTGCTACCCGACTACCTCAACTGTGTCCTAACTGCTGCCTACCTACCTAGAGCCTACCAACCTATCTACCTAGGGCCTACTAACCTATCTAATGGGTGTCTATCTACCTGTTAATATGATTCTGAGGGGTAAACAAGATGAATCACAAGATGTAACTGTACTGTGATCACTCATATGTCTGCAGAGTCTGTGTACACTGGTATATACCACTATGTGGTCACTATATGGCAGTAATATTGGTCTTTGTATACTGATCTTTATCTTGATCTTCAGTAATAGTATAGGGGTATTATTCAGTCACTATTTGGTGGTAGTTTGTGTTCGTGTTCTGGCTGTATAATCAGGTAGTAGAGCTATTGGTAATGTTGGTCTTTGTATAGTGGGCTTTGTTTGTATGATGATGATATGTATAGTGAGGTATTCACTCCTTGTATTATCTAGCAACTGCATGACTTATTAATAGGTCATGGTAAATGTTCATGATCGGGGGAGACGAAAATACAAGCACTTCCTTAAATATGCTTCAAACCAATTCACCTGTAATTCAGTTTTTAAAAAAGCACTGTTCTTTTAAGACAACTCTGAAGTCGGAGGAAGTCGGCACATGACAGCTTGATGGATCACTATGTTGACAGTTTTGTCAAAATAACTGCTACTGAGCTCCCCTGTGAAAGGCGGAGCCAGGAAGTCTGCATCATGTGCACACTGATAAACTCTGGGCTGCTACTTCTGTGCTGGATATAACAACAACAACAGTGTAATGTAGATGCCTGTAAACCCTGTCACACTATGTCCTCAGTGTGCTGTGCCTCCTGCAGTGTATGGAATGAGAGACTGAGATCACCCTGTACAAGCAGCTATATCCTCAGCTCCCCCTGCACAGTTAGTATCTCCCAACAGAAAGCATCCCTGCAACATACAATGCTCTGCTAAGAAAGTGAAACTAAAATCTGTCCCCTGTAATACTGAGATGAGCCCTCTGATTTGATGATTACATATTTTGGAAATAGACTTGTATATTTTGATTGTTTGCGTAGAGGTGATAGATACTCTAAGTCTCATAATGGCAATGTACTGTTGATCTATTGTAATTTGTTGTCTTGGTCTCATGATGTCGAAATGTGAACACCATGATGAGGAGGACTGTTTAAATCCCAATTCAAATTGATCCCGAAAAGTTATTAGGTGATCCAGGGATTAAACACCTGTTGGGAATTTTGCCATTAAGCTCCTTGTTAGAGATCAGCAAGTTATGCAAAAAGAAGTGAAACACTGAACAGTTGAATATGTGCATTCTAAAACTTGGAAATAGTCTCATTTAGTTCATTTTAAAAGAAATTCAAGAAATGCTATATTCATGCTGAAATTTCAACCAAAAGCCAAATATCCCAAACTCTTTGTGAGTAGTGTATATTAAACCTTTTATTTGTAAGCTAGTACTTTCAGTGCTCCAGGGCACCTCAGTATTGCTTGTACACTATTAATAACTTGTACACTATTCTGCAACACAATAGTATTGCAGAATAGCATTCAAATATGGCTCTTCTATTTCACCTTGCTGATGTGTAACAGCGATACTAAGATGACAGGCCTGGATGCCTTCATTAGGCCCCCATTTTCCATTACAACTGGTTGGCACTCTGTGTTCACATCAAGGGGGTGGGGAGGGGTGTTGCAACAGAGCACTGTAGCATTTTCGAATGCTGCAGCTGTAATTAACAAGTGGCACTTGCTAGATATGGAGCGGGATGAAAAAAATTTAATATCATATTTTTTTATATATATATTAATATATTTTATATATATATTATATTTTATAATATATTTATATATATTATATATATATTTAATATTATATATATCTCAAACACCCATGCCAACTTCATGATGTGAATGTATGTCAAATATCAGTAACAATTTGTGGGGTTAAAGAGAACCCAAATACTATCCAGTCTACCAGCGGCATGGTATAGACAAGGAAGATGCCACGCTCCTATTGGCACTGGGGTGCTTACGGTAGGATCACTGGTCCTCTGTATCCAATACGGATAATAATTCCTTAGCACTCCACAGATTTATGTGCAAAATAGTGATATTTATTGATTTACAGAATAAATAGACAAATCTCCATTATGTGCAGAGATTCAAGTGTAAGGCAATATGGGTAATCCAGACTAGAGATATTTTTCAGCCAGATAGCCTTCCTCAGCAATTTCTGAAAATGAAAAATATTGTATAAATAATACATTTGGAGGTATAAAATTGTGATATTGAATCACATAAAAGTAACAGAGATAGAAGAGATAGTAAATGGAAATAAAGTACTGTGATAATGGAGAGGGGGAGAGCAGCAGGGGTAAAAGAAAAGATTAAGTGGCGCTAAGAAGTACTATGGTGAAATGATATGGAATACAGGAGGGTGTAGAGTCAAGGGTACTAAGAAGTAATATGTCCAGGGAAAAGATAGTTGTAGGGTATATAAGGGAATGCATCTGAGGAATATAGTGAAATGTATATGGGGTAGGTAGGTATAGGGTATATATAAGGTTGGTATAAAGTAGGCAGCCTAAATAGAGTAAATAATAGAGAGGAAAAGGAATCAAGGTAGGATGGTGTATAGGAGGTTATCAGATTGTGAGAGTAAGGTAAAGTAAGTAGAGAGATGGAAAAAGGTACACGTGACCCAATAATACTGAGCCGGTAGAAGGGTATACATAAGGTATATAAAATATAAGCAGTCTAAATAGGATAGTTGATAAGGAGCATAAAGAATCAAAGTACAGTGGTGAAGGAAGTGATAAGAAGGTAGAGTAGGTGGGGAGATGGTAAGGGATCCTGTGGGCAAGGTGATAAAGACCTGGTAGAGAAGTACGTGGAGACAGGAGCATAAGAGATGTCTAGATGGTAGTGTGGGGAGCTGTTTACACAAGGTCATCAGATGGTGAGATTATGGTAGGATAGGTAGGAAGATGGAAAAAGGTACATGGAACCCTATAGGGAAGGTAATACTGAGCTGGTAGAGAGGTATATATAAGGTATATATAGGATAAGCAGTCTAAATAGGATATATGATAAGGAGGATAAATAATCAAGGTAAAGCGGTTAAGGAACCCCCAATCTCAAAGTCCACCTTTAGGTGCACCAGAAGGGCAGAAGGCACAGATCAAGTGATGGAGAGAATCCAGATCCACTGACAGGTCTCATCATGTCATAAACATCTCCTCCCAATCCCTTGATCCCCTCCAGATGTATGTACTGAGCAAAGGCCTATGCTTCAGCCCCACAAACCGATTGGACACCTTCAACTTAGAAGATTATCTACAGCGGTTTCACCGTAACCTTGTTTTTATAGACGCATTTCTCCACCATGGACTCCATGACCTCTATTGAGGATATATCGACTATACCAATCTATGTGTTATCCAATTTACAGCTCTGTAACAAGAGCCAGTATAATCCTCCAAGGACATCACACTCGGTGGAGACATATATTACATTGGTCAACCATGATATTCATAATCTTTTAGAACTAGTAGACAAGGGAAAATATAAATTTACATCCAATATTATGAAGAAAGTAAAACCATTAGCTCCCGAAAAGATAACAAGGAAATTATCATTAAACCAGCAGACAAGGGGGTAGCTATGGTTGTGATGGATAGACACTACTATACCACCGAAATTCATTCACAACAATTTAAAGGTGACACATGCCACTAAATAGAGACCCAACAAGCTCTATCCATACCCAAATTCTGGATACCATTCTCAAATACTTACAGTTAGGGGTTATTGATTCCAAAACAGCCACCTTTCTGACAAACCACCACCCCATCACACCAGTTTTTTATACATTACCAAGAATTCATAAGAATCTAACGGAATGTGCCTGGTACGCCAATTGTTGCCTCAGCTGACTCCATGCTGTCACCTCTTTCCATGAGGAAAATTTTGAGTCCACTTGTTAAAAACACCACCTCTTTTGTACTAGACACCTCAGATCTTCTCACCAAAATCAAAGCCCTATCATCTATACCACCCCAGAGCCTCCTTGTTACATTCGATGTTTGTAGCCCCTATACATCTATCACCCACGACAAGGGCCTATGAGCAGTTAATTCATTCCTCGAATCCTTCAGTTTTGATATCCATGACAGAACATTTTGTACAGACCTACTAGTCCTGGTACTACACCTACACAATAATTTCTTCCTATTTGAAGACCAGTACTATCCCAAATCTGTGGCACGGCAATGGGGTCAAACGTAGAACCCCCCCCATGCAAACATCTATATGTTGACATTTGGACATGAACATATCTACTCCCATCCACTATTCAAAGCACATGACAGAACTTGGCTCAAATATATAGACATTGTTTTCTGTCTATCGACCAGCACACCTTATGACCTCACTGATTTCCACCACTACATCAACAACATTTATTCAGAACTCCAGTTTACTCTACACCAACATCCAACAGAGATACAATTCCTGGACACCCTGGCGCTGAAGGACCATCATGGTAATATACATTTTGAATAGAGATGGATGAATCGATTCTAACGAAGTGGAATTTGTTTAGAATTTCAGGAAAACTTCAGTTCTACATGAAGCCGAAGTTTATGGTGATTCGCGGGAATGAATCGTCTTTTTTTGTAAAATGGCTGCAAGCACATGGCGTGACATGGGGCAGAGAACTCTGGGAGGAAGAAAGAAACACCCCCAATGACATGTGCAGAGATGAAGCCAATCAGCGACCAGCGGGCTTCTGTGACGTCACAGTCCTATAAATACGGACTCAATCTGAATTTCTCACACTTCTCACTGTGACTCCTGTCATAAGCATCTTGCTGCTGCTGCTGCAGCACTATTTTGCACTCTTTAGCAAAGAAACTCATTTTTTCAACTACTGGAGTGAAAGACCTTCACAAGTGTGTGTCATATACACACTTGTTACTTAACCAGTGTTATTATTTTGTTTTAGTTTGTGGGGTTTTCTCCCTAAAGTCCAGGGTGGGTGTACTTTTGCCCCATACACGCCTGAATTACATCTGGTTGTTCTGTAGGGTATTTCATACCCCAAGGTTTAAAAATTTAAACCCTCTTTTTTTGTGGGGAAATTTAGCTAAAATCAGGGTCTGTATTTTTTACCATATATTAAATTAATCTGGCTTTTCAGTAGGGATTTCATACCCAAAGGCTTAATTTAATTTTGATTGTGGGAAATTTTGGGGACTATAATACAGGGTGTATTTTTTAAAAATTTACAGACATCTTTCCCAAGTGGTGACTTTGCACTTTTCAAAACAATGGCTTGTCCGAGTGAGGGGGGTCCCAGCCATAATTTTTTTAAAAAAAGGCAGTACCAGCCCTTCACAAATATGTAAAAAACAGAAGGGGGGCAGTCCTTAACCCAATCGGTTTTTCCAAGGTGCACGGCAGCGCGGACGTGGGGACGTAACTGGGTCAGGCCCAGTAATGTCCTATGCCCTTTCGGTCCATGGGTAATGTCTGTGCCAGCCACACCAAAACCTAGACAGGAACGTTTTTTCTCCCCATGTTTCAAACTGCTGTTCCTGGCCAATGTCTGCTCCTCCTTCAGCCCCCACCCTCAGCCTCTACAAGTCTAAGTCTTTAGGGCACACGGTTTTTAGCATTTCCCCGGTTTGCCTGGGCGAACAAAGTACTTTTTGGGGGGGGAACTGCTCGCCCCATGAACATGAACCAAGTGTGGTTTCTCCGCGACAACTGAAAAATTGGAACCCATGGTGACAGACAATGGAAGGGAACATGGTGTCCGCGCGCAGAGGAGGGATGACCTATCGCCCTACATGGCGCATGTTTCAATCTGGTTGTCCAAAAAGGGTTTCCCGAATTTTCACCCCTCTGCAAACATTCTAAAAATGGCCAGGAAAATGTGCATTCACTTCTCCATTCCTAAAAGACAAAGCACCCCTTTTTACTGCACATCAGAACGGCCCCCCCAATATAGGTGATATGTGAAGTTTCCCCCCCATTTTAAATTTCCACCTCCTATGTTTTATGACTCTAAACAAAAAAGGGCCATTAATGTTATTGTCAGTTCCAATACGGAATAACAACGAATTTCACTGCTTCATACCTGGAAAAAATGCGCAAAAACTGTCTGGCAGGGGGCTGGAACGTGGTGACAAAATTCAGCACGTGAGCCCCGGTGGGGGGGCTGAACTGGAGGGGGGGACACAGGAGGAAAGCTGTCGGTGAAAAGAGGGTTTGCTTCCGGTGACAGGGAGGAGGGGCAGGGGCAGCCGGGGGAGGTAAGGAAATGGGGCAATGGCCCCCAGCTACTAATTTTTCCTGGTGTGACAGCCAAAGTCACCACCCCCAGAGGGATACTTCTGGCTTCACCCTCTTGGACCTCGCTATGGTCCACAAGGAGCCTTTTTTCCCCCCTGCCAAGAGGGAAGAGAAACCACGTATTAGAGGGAAATCCCATGATCAATTTGGGTGCGCCCCATGGCGCTATTGTCCTCCCTGGCAGGCTGACCGGGGGGGTTTATATCACTCACGACCACTGCCACTTGTGGTGTAGGGGGGGGGTGGAGCAGTAACAGCGCCCATCGTAGCAGCCCTAAGTCTGGATCATTGATGGGCAGCTTTCCTTATCCCCTAGTGAGGGGGAGTACTCAGCAGCAGCACAGGGCCTGGAGCAGACCCTGAACCAACAGGTGGTGGTGTACTTGTACAGAACTCTGCCACCCCAGGTAGAAGATCTGCTGGACTACTGGGCAGCCAAACTGGATGTGTGGCCGCAACTTGCCGATTTTTCACGTAAGATGCTGTCCTGCTCGGCCAGTAGTGTGGCATCTGAGCGGGTGAACTCTCTTGGTCACCCGAAGTGTGGAGGGACGGACCTTTGTCAAGATGAATCAGGCGTGGATGGGCCAGGATTTCCACACACCAATGCCTTATGCATCAGATTAGATCAGCCATGACGCCTCACCAAAACTTTGAGAAATGAGTTTGGATTCAAACTACCTGACCTGCCTCACTACTATTCTGATGCTGCCACCCATCTGCTCCATCTGCCACCCACCATCTTTAACATGGACTGGTATTGCCATCCACCTCCACACTGTGTCATTGTGCCACTCTGTGGCCTACTCATGTTGCTGCCACCTCCAGAATTTGTCATTGTGCCACTCTCCGACCTGATGCTGCTGCTGTTGCTGTCACCACCTCCATACTGTGTGATTGTGCCACTCTGTGGCCTACTGATGTTGTTGCCACCTTCTCAACCTGTCATTGTGCCACTCTGTGGTCTAGTGATGTTGCTGCCACCTTCTCAACCTGTCATTGTGCCACTCTGTGGTCTAGTGATGTTGCTGCCACCTTCTCAACCTGTCATTTTGCCACTCTGTGGCCTAATGATGTTGCTGCCACCTTCTCAACCTGTCATTTGCCACACTGTAGAGTACGCAGAATAATTGATGACCCTGAAACCCAACACAACTGCCTCTCTGAGATGAAAACCAGATTTATTGAAAGGGGTTATCCACCCTTTATTCTTTCTGATGTGCAAAAAAATCTGGCCACATGTAACTAACCACAGTAAGCCAAAATCCACTACCCCTCGTATGGTGTTTGTCCAGAAATTCCACCCTCTTAGTCAAAAAATCATAGGCATCATCAAACAACACTGGCCACTATTACCACGATCATAGCCAGAGATTAAGGAAGTCCAACAACTGCCTTTACAGTGCTTTAAGCATGAGCACAATCTACACCAGTGTTCCCTAACGCCAGTCCTCAAGGCTCACCTACAGGTCATGTATTCAGGATCTCCCACAGAATGCACTGATCATAATGAAATCACCTGTGCAATGCTAAGGAAAGCCAGAAAATATGACCTGTTGGTGGGCCTTGAGGATTGGAGTTGGTAACCTCTGATCTACACGACATAGGACCCTCCAAACCTTCCATACAGAAAACATTTTCCATAACAAAATGAGGCACATCTCCATGTCTGCACTTTACACATTGTTCATCAGTTACCAAGGGAGAATTTTTCACAACATTTGTACAGACCGTCAGTTCAGAATCCCTAGATTTTTCACTTGCATCTCTAATTATGTGTTGTATTTACTGAAATGCTTTTGTCACTTGGGAAACTTCCCAGCAAGTGAAAGATCGCCTATCCAAGCACAAATCCACTATCAGATGCCAATTAATCTTCTCCCTATACCCAGGGCCGCCGTAAGGGCAGTACAACCAGTACTGCTCTATGGAGCCCGGCCGGTCTGTGACGCCAGGGGGGGCCCGTCCGTCCCCTTGCTTCACAGCGACTATCTTAATTGTATGCACGTCCTTGCGACGTGCATACAACTAAGATGAGTGGTGGAGCGGGGAGAGCTTTGCGCTCCCTGCCCCTGCCGTACATAGCGCTGCAGGTGGCACGATGGAAGTGACGTCATCATGCTGCCTTCCGAGCTTCCTATCCTAGGCTCCAAGCCTAAAGCAGCAGGCTTGGGGCCGGGAGCAGAAAGAGATGCCGGGGGAGCGCGGAAAGGTACTTAGTTGGGGGGGGGGGGGGGCTAAACTACAGGTGAGGGGCGTATTCTACCTAAAAGGGTGCCCTAAACTGCAGGGGGGGGGCAATTCTAGCTACAGGGGTGCCCTAAACTTCAGGGGGAGGGGGCCATTCTACATACAGGGGTGCACTAAACAACAGGGTGGGCTAGTCTACATACAGGGGTGCCCTAAACTACAGGGGGGGGGGCTCTTCTACCTACAGGGGTGCCCTAAACTATAGGGGGCTATTCTACCTACAGCAGTGCTCTAAATTACAGGGGCTATTCTGCCTACTTGGGGGGCCCTATTCTACCTACAAGGGTGTCCCTAAGCTACAGGGGGAGCCCTATCTACCTACAGGGGGCCCCTATTCTACCTACTGGGGGGCCCCGTTGTACCTACATACTGACTGGGGGGCCCCCGAATCTACCTGCCTACCTACCGGGGGGTCCATTATTACCAGGGGGTAATTATTACCGTTTGGGCCATTATAGACGGGGAGTTTGTATATGAGGGAGGGGGCACTCAGTTCGGAAAATGATAAAAAAATTGAGGAGTCTCAGGTGCTTGTGTTGTAAATTTTGCAGGGACGAGTGGTGGACGAGAGAAGTCATCATGGAGGTCTGGACCGAATAGAGAAGTGAACGACCCATCAGATAAGATGTCACCTGTGAGGCCCTATATGTAAGTAAACTGTTAGCAAAGCACCCGTGTACCTGGTATCTACCACTATAGGGTCACTTTATGGAGGAAATATTGGTCTTGGTGTAATGGTTTATATTCAGTAACATTATTGCGGTATTATTCAGTATTTTCATGGTGGAGATATGTGGTGATGGTGTGGCGGTATTATTAGGTGCTTGTATATTGTTGTTTTGTGATATTGGTCTTGGTATACTGGTTTAGTCAATAACATTATGGTGGTGCTAGTCAGCATATGGTAGTGATGGGTGGTGGCATTATTTAGTATTTGTATATTGTTGCCTGGCGATATTGGTTTGGGTATACTGGTTTGGTCAGTAACATTATAGTGGTGACATGATCATGTGGAGGTATTTGCTGGACCTTGTATATGAACTGACCCACAAAATACAGATAGACTGTACCTTGTAAAATCCAGCAAGAACTAAATCCAAAAACAATGGCGCAATTGCATTTTTTTTTCTTGTGACCCAAGAAATTTTTTTTCTTTTTCTGAGATGGCGATGATTGTGGGCCAGGGGATGGGGGGATTCCATTGGGTGCGAGCGGGGTGGAGGTTTGGTCGGCCAGGGGGTGGAGCCGGGGACAGAGATTGGGAGGCCTAGACGCTCCAGCTGTATGGGACCCCATAATTTCTGATGGCGGCCCTGCCTATATCCGCCCACTTCAATCATCATCATCATCAGAGTTGTGCTTCCAAATCATTGATCAGCTACCTCCCCAGAGAAGTGGTGACAACCATTTCGCATTTCCTCAAGAGGAAAGAAACATATTGGATTCATACATTACAAACTCTGGAACCTCATGGTTTTAACCGGAAATTTGACTGTAAATGGCTATGACTTTGATCCATATCTACAAGTTTCCCTTGTCTTGCTATGACCCTTCAGCCCATCCACTTTGTTGATATCCTCTTCCTTTTCTTTTGATGTTTGACATCATATATATTTCATCTTATCTTATTATTGTACTACAAATATACACTGACATATTGTGATATTAATCTATACATATATAACTTCATCTATCAATATGTTGATATATAAGTATGGCCATATGATCTCTGTATATCTGATTAATATGTCATGTTCTGTTTGACATTTGACCATATTTTTGTATGATATTTGAACAATTTTTTGCCTTTCTATCCACAGGCTAAATTACATCACTACAATGTTTCTATCTATCTCTGATCCTCCTATGGACTGGTAACACCCAGTTTTCACATCTATATTATTGCCTACTATATTTTGGCTCTTTAACTCCCTCTGATATTCACTTGTTTACCCCATTCTTCTCTCTTCGATCTCTTTGTTTTCTTTCTTATACTAGATTTTCTCTCCTTTTATATTCTCTTTTCTCTTCTCCCCTGTACTCATTTATAGTTTCAGAAATAATCAAAGAATTCCTGAATTAGTAAATACACAGAAAATGTCAGTCCAACCTCGCTCCTTGCTGTTTACTGCACATATTACTAGCTGACATGCACAGAAGAAGCACAAAGATAAGAAAAAATAAAAGAAGCAAAAAAAGTCCCAATACACAATAGGCAGCCAGACAACCCCTCTTTCAGGGATAAAAGAATCTTTGATTTTCTCTACTAATTAGCCACTGCCAGTGGTGTCTAGCTTTTTTTCCCCCTCCATGTTTGGAGACATACTGTATGCATGCTCAGCTGGGAATGCATGTGTATAAGTGGAATTAGAAAAAGTGTTTGTCCAACAACTATTGAAGGTGTATGGCATATATATTCTCCATTAACATACGAAGTACAGAATTTTAGCCATCTTATCATATTGCTTGCCTACTGTATCACTTGGATTATACATTAGTTCCTCAACATACAATATTAAGTGACTCTGGGGTGAACATTGTATATGGAAACCATAACTGTATGGAAAAAGTGGTAATTGTCACCCACCGTAATGCAAAATGAAGATTAAGGTCTGAAATTCTAGGTCTGAAATTCTCATTGTTGCCCATAGCAACTAAACAGAGTAGCCCTTTAATTTTTCCAGAGCACTATATGAAATGAAAGGGGCACTGGAAGACTGCACTGTATTGAAGGGAGAATG
Source organism: Phyllomedusa bahiana (assembly GCA_025379985.1). NCBI lineage: Eukaryota > Metazoa > Chordata > Amphibia > Anura > Hylidae > Phyllomedusa > Phyllomedusa bahiana. The sequence continues at coordinate 38,164 of JAODAL010004187.1, forward strand.
GATGAGGCTACATATTGAGAGATTTTGGCCAACAACCTCATTCCCTCAATAAAAGCAATAAAGGCATTGAAGATGGGTCATGACAGGGTCTTCCAGCATGACAATGACCCACAACACACAGCCAGGGCAACTAAAGAGCGCCTCAGTAAGAAGCATTTCAAGGTCCTGGAGTGGCCTAGTCAGTCTCCAGAACTGAATCCTATTGAAAAGCTTTGGAGGGAGCTGAAACTCAATGTAGCCCAGACAAAAACTTAAAGATCTAGATAAGATCCATATGAAGGAGTGGGCCAAAATCCCTGCTGCAAAGTGTGCAAACTTGGTCAAGAACTACAGGAAACATCTGACCTCTGTAACTGCAAACAAAGGTTTCTGTACCAAATATTAAGTTTTGTTTTCTATTGTATCAAATACTTATTGTATGCAATAAAATGCTAATTAATTATTTAATAATCATACAATGGGATTTTCTGGATTTTCCTTTATATTCTGTCTCTCACAGTTGAAGTGTACCTACGATAAAAATTCCAGACCTCTCCATTCTTTGTAGGTGGAAAATCTTACAAAATTGACAGTATATCAAATGCTTATTTTCCCCACTGTAACTAATACAGTGGTTCTAGTGGTTTGCCATATGTAATATACTATTGTCATGGCCTCACCTGTAAGCAACTCGTCTATGGCGTCCACCACCATCTTAGCATTTTCCTTGGTGAAACACATTGGAGGCTTGAATTTTAGAACATTTCTATGTGGGCCATCTGAACTTAGAAGAACCCGTTTTCCTTTCAATCTAGAACATACAAAATGTTTTTTTTATGATATATTTAAATTGCCATAAAACTGTCAGATCAATCAAAAATATAGTAACCGATATATTAAAAAAACAATATGATAACTTGCAGATAAACCAAGAAACATTTTCTACATAGGTATAAAGTTCAATCAGTGGTAGAGGTTAAGAAACCCTGTTTTATATACCTTACTGGGTATTTGCAATGAATAGAGGGGTGTTGACCTGTTCAGGATCCTGATGTCATTGTAGAGACTGGTTAATAAAAGTGTCTCCCTCTCTGTCCCTTTCCTGTGTTATACAGGTCTTCATATTAAAATCACCAGTAGTGAAAACAGTAGTTTTCGTGTTAATGGTGGAGCATTTACCACAGTCAAAGTACAGCTATGAAAGAGGTTGTCCAGTTTATTTAAAAATTAAAATAAAAAGGCCCAATAAAGGTATATTCACATGGAGTTTGATGCAGATTCTAAGTCATATTCCACATGAAAATCTGTCACGGCGCACGTTTCCGCCGTGGAGCAGCAAGGCATGGCAGGGGTTAATCCCTCTGGTCAGGGAGAGGCCGGGGTGATAAGCTTAGGAGTGACAGCACGGCTCCTAATCAGGTTAGAGGGTGTGTCACACTGGCCAATAGGAGAGCCACTAGGAGGGCCCGGAGGCCGCACCAATAGTTTGCTGGGGCGGGCTCCGGGCACCTCATTTAAACTCACTTATTTCTCCCAGTTGTTGCCTGAGAAAGGTTATCCCTTTTGCTTCCCGTGTATTCCTGTTTCTGCTTGTTTACGCCTGTGTTCCTGACTTCGGCTTTCTCCTCGACTACGTTTTTGGTCCTCCGTTTTTGTACTACGTGACCTCCTGTGTTTTTGACCCTTGGCTTGTTTACCGTTATTCTCCTGGTTTCTGATTTGTGGCTTTGGCGTACCCGTACCATCATCGACTCAGACTGTCTGACTCTACGTTTTCCTGACGGCCCTGCACGTAGCAGCATAGGGACTGTCGCCCAGTTGGGGTCTGCCATCTAGGGCAGCACGTCAAGTAGGCAGGGACACTGGGCTGGGTGGCAGTCAGGGCCCACTGCACCTCCTCTCATTAATTTCAATGCGCAGTCTGCACTGTAGTTTACATTACAAATCCATGGTGTGCAAATTAAAAAGAATAGGCATGTCCATTCCTTGGAGAGGATCCTTGTTTGATTCTGCTCCGGCAGAAGTGATGCAGGCTAGCCCCATTGATATGGGACTAATCTGTGTCCAAATCAGAAGTGTCTCTGTACAGTAAAATCCTCAGCAGAAAGCTGAGGTGTCGCCAAGGTATCCAACAGGAAAAACCCAATAAATGAACATACCCTAAAAAAAAAAAAAGAAAAAAAATTCATAGTCACTTTCCTCCCCACCTCCTTTCCAAGCCTGGCTTTGTGCGGTCTCCCCTCAGTCTTGTCTTTTCTTTCTATCTTCAAAGGACACCACTGCAGTAGAAGACCGGGGGCAGAAGACTAGAGACAGAAGACTGGAGACAAATTCAGCAGAGCTGGAACGGAGGTGAGGAGGAAAGTGAGTATGTTGTTTTATTATTGGCTAACAGTACAGTATTATTAAAAAAAAAAAAAAAAAAAACTGGACAACCCCTTTTACAAGGAAATTTCTTGATGCTGATTTTAATTTGAAGGCCACACTTGCAGACCAGTGCTAAGTGTATGGCGGATACACCTCAGGCCAGGATACTACCATTATATATGAGCCCAGCCTCGATTTCCAGCTGATTGCTGGATTTCAGGGATCAGTTTATGGTCAAGGAACGCTTCACATAGGGTTTTTACAAGGCAGTAAACCCCTTCATTGCCACTTAAACTTGCTAGCTTGAGAGACCAAAACAGGTATATCTTTGTGTATAGATATAATTATTGATGCCTCTCCTGTAATCTCTGCAATGTATCACATGCATTGTCAATTTTGCATGTCTGTGTACATCCTGCATTGTTATTGTGTTTATTTTGTTTTATTAAAAAAAAAAAAAAAAAAAAAAAAAAAAAGCAGTACATATTTCTTGCCTTAGGTGTATGATACTCATTATTACAGAGAACCCATGACATGACTGTTTTAGTAAATCCTTGTGCTCTCTGTGAAATAATTATTTTGGAGCATCTTCTCTTATAACTCTGTGTTTTACTGTTCTTCTGTTATTCATTCTAGAAATGTATTACTGAATCTGTCATCAGGGTGTTGCCATTGCAAAATTCAAAGAGGTGTGTCCCTGCACAGATGGGGCAATTTCAGACTGTGCAGAGTAAAACCTCCAATTGGTAACACTAAGGCTATGTTCACACGGCTTAAAATGGGACGTATTTCAGTCCGTAATTACGCGCCGTACTGCGCAAATTATTTCTGGAATACGTCTCAGTCATTACGATAATCCACAGTTCTCATAGAGAACTATGGATTACGTCTCCTCTCCCTGCTCGGCGAATACGGCGCGGGGTGGGAGATAAGTGACATGTCATTTTCTAGCGGCGTATACGCGCCGCTAGTAACGATAGTCTATGGGCCGGCGAGGTGTCTACAGCCCCCGTCTACACGGCGTAATTGCGGGGCGTAATTGCACCCCGCAAATAAGCAGTGTGAACATAGCCTAAGGGTAAGTTCTCTATGAGAACTGTGGATTACCATAATGACTGGGACGCATTTCGCTTGTATTAGAGCGCAGTACGCGGTGAAATACGCGGCGAAATGCGCCCCAAAATAAGCCATGTGAACATACCATAAAAGGCTATGTCTCCACTGTATAGTTTTACGATCGTATTTTCAGCACTTTTAGGATTTTAAAAGCGCCAAAAATACGATCATTCTTGCCGCCCCATAGACTACAATAGAAAAGACGACCCATAGTCTCCACAGGTCGTCTTTTCTACAATCGTCTTTCGCGCCGGCGTTTTTTACAACATGTTGTATAATACGCTGACACTATTAGTTTTTTCAGCGTCTTCCCATACAATACAATTGTATGGGTGATATAAAACAAACGAGAAGCGACCAAGGTTTTTACGCAAAAATTGACAAAAAATGCATTCGTGCATCGGAAAAAAAAATCCGCTTTCAGCTGTTTTTGTTCTGATACAGTGTAGCCATAGCCTAATGTAACAGATTGGTAATATATGTCGGGGAGAAATAACAGGGGAACCGTACAACATAGTGATCTAAGAGAAGATGCTCTGTGATTTCATGGTCAATTGTATTTTATTTCTAGTAATTTTACTAGAACAGATATGTCAGGAATGGTCATAGGTCCAATTTGAATAGACATATTTTAAAAATGTGCTCAATTTTAGAAACAGAACTACTTGTCCTCTTAGCTACAAGATTTGCAAATGTTCAACAAAACCAATGATGGAAAATTATAAAAGCGATCCTACCTTCCCAATCATCCGCTGCTCATAGTTCCTAAACATATTGGATTACCTTCAAGTATGTATTTTCTTGTCATTTTCTACTAAATGACATGTGAACCACTAGAGCCAGTGACTGGCTGTAGTGTTCAATTTTTAATGTGCAGAAGGATCAGGGAGCAGAGACCAGGGGGCTGGGAAGTATTGCAGCAGCAGAGATTGGCAAGGTAAATATGACTTTTTTTTATATTTCCCAGCATTCTGGGCAACTGATGAGGAAGCCAAAGATGCTTCATTTCAGATACAGAACTACTCATTATAAAGATTAGCTTTAAACGTGTAGGGAAAGGTAAATGAAGACTATCACCAAATACACTGCTCTTCTGATTTTGTTTTGTTTTCAGGAGATAAAGACTATTTTATTTATTGCTAGTGTACTCAAATTTATGTAGGTTACCGGCCACCTCTCTCTGCTACTTCTATTATCTAATTGCCGCAAGCTGTTGCCAGTCAGTCAGTCTGACCATGATGAGCCACTCCCTGCGGAGTCTTATCTCTAGCACAAAAGCTTGTTTACCTAAGTTAATGACAAGTTTTAGGCCTCAGAGTTCTGTAGCATTGTATACTACAGATTACAAACCTGCTGCACTCATGTCATAAGGTAATGTTCACACAGTGTTTTTCAATCCGAAAAAAGGATTGAAAAGCACTCTGAAAAACGTATCAAAAGACACATCAGAAAGATGCATGTAAAACACTCATCGGCGTTCAGACGTCTGAACACTGATGCATGTTTTACATTGCAACTAATGTAAATCACACTTCACATTGTTAGATGCGTGTTTGTCTCCGTTTTGAGTCCAAAACACGGATCTAATCGCGCATCTAAAAAGCGCTGTGTGAACATACCCTAACAGGAATAGCTAGAAGTATCAGAGTCGATATGGCAATCACTGCTGTGGAACCACCCACAGCCTGACCAAGAAGTGTAAGTCTGAAGCTGCCTGTGGCTCTGTAAAACAGCATGGTGAGACAACGCCTTTAAAATATGTTCGTAAAAATGTATAATATACATCATATACACAGGGCAAGAAATTCATTGTATATGACTTCTCATGTTATTTTCTACTATTCTAACCAGTCTTGAAAAAAAAATGAAATGGTGAGATATACCCTCTAAGCTCGTCTCATAAAGGGGTTTCACCATGAGGGCTTTTCAGCGAGCTACAAGCCGACCATCGCAGAGAATGGCAAGAGTGGCACTTGTGGCCATCCTCCCCATTCATTTCTATGGGAGTTCTGAATGTAGCTGAATGAGTGTGCTCAGTTATATTCAGAACCTCCACAGAAATGAATGGGGAGGATGACCACAAGCGCCACCCTCTCTATTCTCTGGACCCAGCCTTTAAGGGGTTTTCCTACTTGCAGGTGCGCTGTGAGAAAACCCCTTAAAGGCAGGTTTCACATGTTTTTTTTTGTGTGTTTCAGATCAGTTTAAAAAAGCATCAAATAAGCCCATGGTAAAACGTATGCTGCAGCTCAGATTTGATAAGGATTTAGGTGTTTCAGATTTGAGTCATTTGTAAAACTTACATTATAGGACATGTATGAAAACTGTCTAGGTGTAAGACTTTCTTTGTTACCCATAGCAATCAGAGTTCCCCTTACATTTTATCTAGTGCTCTGAAAAAATGAAACGGGCGCTCTGATTGGTTGCTATGGGCAACAAAGAAAGTCTTACAACTAGACAGTTTTCATGTGGCTCTAAGTGTTTATTGTGTATTTTTTAAATGCTTCTCAAGCACAAAAGAAATGCAAAATGTAAATCCAGCCTTACTTGGTAAGCCGCTGCCCCAGTATTAAAAAGAACCTGTCACATAGGTTATGCACCCCTTGCTGAGGACAGAACAAGGTAATGTCAGACATGCCGTTTCCAGCGCTGTGTCCCTTATTATGTAAGGTGCAGGAGTTTCAGAGTATTTAATGCTCAAATCTGGCAGTTTTCAGCCTATTTTGCCAGAAAAGAGTCCACTTAATTCATGACCCTCCCCCCTGAAACATGTAAATCACTGTCAGGTGGGCGGGGCTAGCCTTGGGTGGGCGGGACTAACACCTGCTCATGAATAAGATGGACTCTTTTCAGGCTGAAAACTGCCAGATTTGAGCATTAAATACTCTAAAACTACAGCATCTTACAGAATAAAGGACACAGTGCTGGAAACAGCAGGTCTGTCACTAGCTTGTGCTGTCCTCAGCAAGGGGGGCATAACCTATGTGACAGGTTCTCTGTAATCAGTGAAACACTTACTTGTATATAATGTGCTGGGCCTCTGCTGTAGCCGGAGTCCTCAGTTCTCTGTCTTTAACCAAATCAACACCAACAAACAGTCCAACGCCTCTGAAATAATTGAGAAAGACAAAGTAAAGCTTTTTGTATTTTTACTATACATACAGACAGTAAGGAAGGCAAATGGGAACAACACACAATTTGTTAAAGTCTTCACAGTATTTGGGTTTCTAAATGTTTGGCTTAGGCTATGTTCACACAGCTTATATGCGGGGCGTACTTACGGCCCGCAATTACGTCGTGTGGACGGGGTGGGAGAGGGGGCGGCGGGCAGGCACATCGCTGGCCCATAGACTATCATTACTAGTGGCGCGTATACACCGCTAGTAATTCACATGTAACTTATCTCCCCCCGCGGCGGATTGTCCGAGCAGGGAGAGGAGACGTAATCTATAGCTCTCTACGAGAATTGTGGATTACCGTAATGACTGGGACGTATTCCAGACGTAATTTGTGCAGTACGGACTGAATTACAGACTGAAATACGTCCCATTTTAAGCCATGTGAACATAGCCTTATAGTAAAAATAAGGCAAGCCTGATCATATCTACTGCAATAGGTTCTATAAATGATCAGTATAGAATTATTCCCATAGGTTCATGATAGTTGGAGAGTAATTTCCAACAGAACCATAAATGAAGTCCACTAGCGCTGATACAAAACTCTTCACACTAAGGCCTCGTTCACACGGCTTATTTCGATTCGCCGTATTCCGCGACCCGGGTTTGCGGATTCAATACGGCGGCCAATCCGTCGAGTCAAATTACGGTATTTCCACTGATCTCAATTAGAAAGTCGGTTCGTTCACGACGCTATTCCTCCGGGCCGCTGCGGAGAATCGCATCCGGGGCGGAAAGAAAGTTGACATGCACATTATTTACGGCGGACCCAAACAATGCATTGTTATGGGATGGTGACCGCGGGAATCAGTTCCAATCGGCCACACGTGGCCACTTATTTCCTGTTCGCCTGATTTCAGACGGATTTGTGCGATAATACGGTCGCACAAATACCCCCTGAAATAAGCCGTGTGAACGAGGCCTTAGGGTGACATGTATGAATGCGGCTGTGCCAGTTTTATGCTGTGTTTTGCAGCAAAAAATCTGTCATAGCCATGTTCTATGAATGTATGAACAATCGTACAGCTAAACATGGCGCAATGTGCGCCAGATACAGCACTTTTGAGCACTGCAAGTTTGCAGGGGGAGGGGAGGCATGTCACACCAGAATTGTACAGATGTGCCAAGGTTTTGTGTTTAACTGTCGTACCGATCCATACCAATGTTTCCGTAGAGTAGGACACATGTATAAAGTACTGTGAGACACTTTGACATACTGGTGCCTTCTACATTCCTTGTTTCAAACAAGTCGCCCATAGTCTTGTCTTTAGAAGAACCATTTAATCAAGTACAGTGCATTTCGTGTGACTTCCTCTGGCCCATGTGAATTGTTGGTGGTTAAATACTCAATGCTTTTGAAGAATACATACAGTATGTGTGAAGAGTTCTGATTCAGTACCATTGGGCTCCATTAATGGTTCCAATGAAACTGAAAATTATACTCCCGCTATCCCCTAAGTATTGGAAGAATATTGTCTTCTCTGATGCAGCAGCGGAGATTGCGTGTGGCGCAGAAAGAAGCAAGATCCATACATATCACTTAATACTGTTGAGCCTTTCATAGCACAGAAGCACTAGGGGGGACATGTATGTAAACGGTCTAGGTCTAAGACTTTCTTCGTTGCCCATAGCAACCAATCAGAGAGCCCCTTACATTTTTTCAGCACACTATATGAAATGAAAGGGGAGCTCTGATTGGTTGCTATGGACAACAAAGAAAGTCTTGGACCTAGAGGTTTTCATACATGTGGCCTTAGGAGTTTATTGGTCATTCCTGTACATTCTAAGTAGTTATACTTTATGCTGCATCCATAAGTGAGGAGTACATTTTTCTCTTCCTCTTGCACCTGTCTTTTCTCAAGCTTTCACAGAGAAGATACAGTGCTTGCATTATGGAATGATGTTGCTTTACAAGGAAAGGAAAACATCCTAGAAGAAACTTGCATTATATAACTTCTGTATACACGGCCAAACATGTACCCTCTTTGAATTATAGAATTAAAGCGTAGAAGATTAACGGTTATTCCTGGGTCCCATAATTGAAAATATCCACTTGAGAAGATTGTGAGAAAACAAGGAACAATAGTCACTGGATATGTATTTCATAAACTAGTTCCCCTTAACTTAAAGGGGTTTTATCATTTGATGCTTTCGTACACTTGAGCTAATTCTATGAGATACAGTTTCAAATCCAGGGGCGAGTCTCTCTTCCCTGTAGGCGTGCCTCTCCTCCCAGGAGGTATGTCTCCTCTCACTGAAGAGCTGTGACATCATCATTCTGTGTGAAGCAGGAGAAGGGAGAGGACGTCAGCTTTGCAGACCTCCTGTTCTGCTTCTCATGTCTGCAGAGCTCTCAGCTGCATCCCAGGCTTCACAAGCTCCTTGTAACCAGTTATACATACAGCCTGAACTGATTAAACACATGTGAGGAATGTACACTGCCAACCTCCCTCCCCCCTTTGTTTTCAGGCAGGAGATAGAGGGGAGGGAGACTGTATAAGGCTGTTGTATGGGGGGAGAACAGGGTATAAGACTGTCTTATATGAGGGGAGAGTTAATCTATCAGTTAGATAGTCAGTAATTACCTAGATCATTCACCTTAGAGCTGGGAGATGAGTATAGAGCCAACAGCCCTCTCACATAGCTGGTTTCACTTTTGTTTCTCACAGCTCAGAAGGGAGTAAACACAGAGTGCAGGCAGCCAATCACAGCACAGGGGGCGTTTCCCATCTGGGGGTGTGTCTAAACAGTCTGAATGAAATGTCAGTCAGCCAATGGGTGCAGGGGGCGTGTCCGAACAGGCTGAATGAAATATCAGCCAGCTTATCACAGAAAAAGGCCCCGTGTCACGACCAACAGCTGCAGAAATAGTTATAGATGCACAGATTAGCTCAGATCTGCTATACTAAGAGACTTGGGTAAAGCAAAACAATTGTAAAAGTGCTTATTTTTACTGTCCACATCATTTGAGATATGATCTTTGTAACGAGAAAACCCCTTTAATCGTAGAGAATGGGGAGTGCCACCTTGTGACCTAAGGATTTGGTGTTTGTTTTTCCCTTCACACTCTTTTCAAAAGGTTTGAATTAATTTTCCATCCCCTTGTTTGCCAGCAATGCAGTTCCTTCAGAAAGAGGAGTTCTAGAATGACCTTCCTACCCAATAGCAAATGAAATAGAACCAACTTGCAATTGGCACCCTGACTCCAAGTGTCTGTAGTAGATATGCCTTCTGTGGAATTTTCCCTTTTGGTCTAAGATTGTTACTTTTTACTAATGAAGTATCTTGGATTGGCAGTACAGAGTAAGAAACACTGGCTCCAAGCGCCCTTTAGCAGCCTATGGAGTGCATCTGTGGTATGTTCACCCTTGGATTAAGATTGTAACTTTTTACTAATGGACCATCTTGGATTGGTAGCCATATGGTATGCCTTTCTGGTTCGCTTACCCTTGGTTTAAAATTGTTTCTTTTACTAATTAACTGCTATATGGTATGCCTCTGTGGTATGTATACCCATGGAATAAGATTATGACTTTCTACTAATGGAGCCTCTTGGATTTGTAGTGCAGCATAGGAACCAGGGGGTTTGTCATTTGCTTTGTTAAAATTGTATGTAGGACGCAGGGGGGGCCGGGGGTAGGCAGAGGTAGGCAATGCCTTGGGCGCCTCCCTCTCCTTCCCTAAGGGGAACACGGGCCCGGCGTCGCCGGGGCTCCGGGGCCGCTCCCCGGGGCCTGAACACCGGCCCCCTCTTCACCCTTTTGGGGAGCGAAAGCGACGCCCTGCCCCGCAGACAGTGTCGGGCCGGCTCTTGGAGGTCGCGGGGATCCTCCGGTAAGCTGCGGTCCACACAGCGGGGCCCGCTGGGGTCCTCAAGGTGGGGGACCCCCCCGGGCCCCCGGGCCTAGCCGGCGCTCGGATGAGTGATGTCATCGCGACCTGCCTCCCCTCGGGCGACAGCGCATCCAGGCCGGCCCCAGGAGCTCCCGGAGGAGCGCGGGCTGAAAAAGACAGAAGGGGAGGCGTCCCCGGGAAAGGGTAATATTAATGTTTTTTTTTTAAGTCCTGCCTTTTTGGCCCCTATGTACCCCTCCCTGAGCCCCCTATATACTCCCTGTGGCCCCCTCTTCCCCTGCTGTGGCCCCTATAACCCGCCTTGGCCCCCTATATACTGCTGTGGCCCAAACCCCCTGCTTTTGGGGGCCCCCAAAATGCCCCTCTGGGGGCCCCCATAACTGCCTGTGGCCCCTATAATGCCTGCCTGTGGCCCCTTTACTCCCCTGGGCCCCTAAAATGCTCCTGTGGCCCCCTATATATTTGTTTTGGCCCCTAAATTTCCTGCCGGGGCCCCCCTATAACTGCCTGTGGCCCCTAAATCCTGCTGTGGCCCCCTATATACTTCTTGGCCCCTATATTCCTGCCTTTGTGCCCCCTATTACCCCTGTGGCCCAAATCCCTTGCCGTGGCCCCTAAAATCCTGCTGGGGCCCCCCTATTACTGCCTGTGCCCCATAATGCCGCCTTGTCCCCCCTATTACTCCTGGGGCCCCCTATATGCCTCCCTGTGGCCCTATATCGCCTTGGGGGCCCCCAAAAAACCCCTCCCTTTGGGCCCCCATAGCCTGCCTTGGGGCCCCCCATCGCCGGGCCCCCCTATAGGCTGTTTGAGCCCCTTATCGGCCGGGCCCCATATTGCCTGTGGCCCTATTATATCCTCCCTGTGGCCCATATATCCTGCCTGGCCCCTATAGCTTATAACCGCCTGGTGACCCATATCTAATACCTGCGGTGCCCTAATTAAAATTTCCCTGCCTGGGCCCAATACCCCCTTTATTACCTCCCTGAGGGACCCTATCTTATACCTCCTGGGTGCCTATATCATTTTACCCCTGTGCCCCAAATAAAACCTGCCTGTGGCCCCTTTAAAATTTCCTCCCTTGGCCCCCCCTATTACTGCCTGTCCCCCTATAATGCCTCCCTGGGGCCCCCCTAAATCCTGCCTGTGGCCCCTATATCTGCCGTGGCCCCCAATACTGTCTGTGGCCCAAATGCCTCCCCGGGGCCCCCCAAAACTTTTTTAAAACGCCGGGTGGGCCCCCCTATAATGCCGGGCGTGGCCCCTATAATGCCTGTGTCCCCCCTATATACTGCTGGGGCCCCCCCTATTACTGCCTGTGGCCCCATAAGCCTCCCTGTGTCCCCCTATATACTCCCTTGGCCCTATAATGCCTCCGTGGCCCCCTATATCTGCTGGGCCCCCTTATACTGCCTGGGGCCCCCCTATAATGCCTGCCTGTGGCCCCCTAAATACTCCCTGTGGCCCATAATGCCTGCCTGTGTGCCCCTATATTATGACTGTGCCCCCTATAATCCTCCCCTGTGTGCCCCCTATAAATCCCTTGGCCCCTATACCCCTGTGTGCACCTATAATTCCTGCCTGTGGCCCCCCTAGCCTCCCTGGGGGGCCCCATACGCTCCCTGTGGGCCCCATACCCTGCCTGTGGCCCCATTTTTCCCCCTGCCTGTGTCCCCCTTTTATATCCCTGCCTGTGTGCCCCTTGTTATATACCTGCCTGGTGCCCCTTTTATATCTATATACCGCCGGTCCCCCTATTTTTTATCCCTGCCTGGGGTGCCCTATATCTATATCCCCTGCCGGATGACCCCAATCTATTACCGTCGAGAGTGACCATTTACTATATACGGGCCCCGAGTGCCCCTATTTTTATATCCTCCCTGTCTAAGGGGGACGTATACAAACCGCCTGACTGAGAGGGCATATCTAAAACCGTCTAACTGGGGATTATATGCTTTTAAATAAGGAGTTGAGGAAATGTGGGATTCTAAAATATTTGTGTCCAAATCTGCAGGGCGAAAATTTGGCCGGGAGCATCAGCATGAAGGTGTGAACCGGATGGGGGAAAAAAAGGGGAAAGTGAACGATGTGATCAGAAAAATTCTCCGGGGAGTCACTAAATGTAACTGCATGTGACAATTTTGTGGTACACTTGCCTGTGTCAGTGATAGTTTACATGGTTTGGGGGGGGCGTTTGGCAGAGTTGGGAGATTTTTTGAGTCTTAAGTAGTAATATTTTGGGGGCTTGGTTTTTTTAGGAGTGTTTTTTTTGTAACAATCATTCTTCTGGTAGATTTGCTCCATTTCGGTGGATTATTTGGGATTGTTATTTGAATGTATTGCATTGTCATACGGAGGGGAGCGATGTTGAAAAAGCTAAATTTTTCATTGTGCAGGATGCGAGGAGATGGAAGGAGCTTGTGAATGTGCAGAAAATTAGGTGACAGACCCGGCAAGGGGGGAGAGGAATTAGTGGGGGGGGGGGGGGCACCATTTCTGTACTTTGCCCAACGCCCAAAAAAGCCTTTCCGGGCCCCGGGGACTGTATGGGGGGTACACATCACAGCACTTGTCACACATGTTGCTCATTTTCCCATGTTACATTGTCAGGAGAAAAAAAAATCACAGTTCACAGTGCAGCTGTTGTTCCAGAGTAAATGCCGGGTAAGGAACTATTTCCATGGCATTTCTCCATTGCATTCCTTTGCACGAGGCATCCTACAGACTTGTGCTGACTGTACCTTTTACCACTGGAATCAATCATTATTATGAGTTGCCATTTACCATTAAATACTGAGGAAATTGAATATAGTTAAAAGGAAAGCCAGATACTAACCATCTTAGTATTCATTACACTTATATGGGTTTGTATTTGGGAAAAGAAGACCTTTGGTTATACTCATGCCGTAAAGTCTGTCATTATTGAAAGAACAAGTGAGGAGAGAAATCCTGTCCAGCAGAGGGACAGCTGGTGACCTTGCCCCGCAGCTAGGTGTTTTGGAGATCTATTTTCGGCATATTACTTTCACAGTTACCTGATATCGCCTATCATCTGGTGTTTTTCTTTCTGCTTCTGCAGCAGCTCCAGAAGATAGTTTCCCACTCTGGTAGCATTTCCTTGCAAATCTTCTTTTTCAATAACATCAAGTACGGCCAAGCCAATAGCACAAGACACAGGGTTCCCTCCAAACTGCAAGCAGAACAGAGAACAATGTAACAAGAACTTACTTAAAATAAGTAAAAAATAACACACTGGCAAAATAAGTTGTGTGTACTGTAAAGCCACAGATTTTTTTTCTTTTCCTTAAAGGGGATTTGCCACGATGTACTGTTGACGTGGGGTGCTCCAAAATGGGTATTTAATCACTTTTCTAAATATATGTGATTACAAAAAGTGAAGGGTGTGAGAGCTACAGCATTGCTCAGTCCTCCTTAGTTTTCTGAAAGTTTACATTAGACACGACCAGGACACTGACAGGAGACCTGGCCGGGCTTGAGTTTTTTCACTTCTTATCTGATGACAGGGAACATGAAGGAGCTTGCAAGGGGCTGGGGAGAAAGTGCAGTATATGAGGCTGTGTCTTTTGTATAGATAATCCACTGGTTGTAATGTAATAATTTTAGTAAACATTGCAGACACTCCCTTGTTCCTCGCTCTCTGCTCACCCCCTCCCTCTCACTCCTGCAGCCGTTCATGGCTCAGCATGCTTTATTTATATTCTCTCCTCGCAGATAAGAGGTAATGAACTCACTTCATGGCAAAACCCCTTTAAATACGTATAATGTCAAATTGAAGTTATTCTGAGCAGGGGCACATCTGGAGGGGTTTCCAGTTGCCCAGAACCTTCTTCCTCCCTCTATGCCTTCTAACTGTTCCAAATCCAGAGGGACAGTCTTGCTGTCCCAGATAATTTGTAGACACATGCCAAGTCTGCAATGTATATAACTGTATACATTTCCACAGGTGATACATACAGTTGAAAACTATGGTGGAGCAGAGAGCCATCGTCTGCCTGCCCTCCACTTATTCTTGTACCTATCCTGCTTTGGTCCTATGGTCAGAGGTGGTTAACAGCAAAGGAATATTAAATAAATAGATCTAATATTCCAATATAGCTGAGCTCTGTTATATATATATAGAGGTAAAGTGGTATAGTTCCTGTTCTATACAAGATATGATATATTGAAGTCCTAGTGCTATAAATCTCTAAGTTTAGCAGCTATTTATAGCTTGCATATTGATATTATATACATCCCTCGGATCTCCTTGTGCGGAGAAAGAGTGCATAAGAGTCATCAGCAGCTGGACCATTGGATCTAAATCCTACAAATGAGTTGTAGCATTATATAGTACAACTGGCTCAGGTGAGCAATTTTTAATTAGCATACTTCTAAATACTACACTATTGGTGTGCGCCTTTTTGTCTCCCCCCTCCCAATTGTTTTTTGCCTTCGAGGTACAAATTGACATCTGTATATATGGTTATATGATAGAGGAGAGGAGCTGGGCACTGATATATATAGGGTTATATGATAGAGGGAGAGAAGCTGAGCTCTGTGATATATAGGATTATATGATAGAGGAGAGAAGCTGAGCTCTGTGATATATAGGGTTATATGATAGAGGAGAGAAGCTGAGCTCTGTGATATATAGGGTTATATGATAGAGGAAAGGAGCTGAGCTCTGTGATATATAGTGGTTATAGGATAGGAGAGGCTGACCTCTGTGATATATAGGGTTATATGATAGAGGTGGAGAAGCTGAGCTCTGTGATATATAGGGTTATATGATAGGAGAGGCTGACCTCTGTGATATATAGGGTTATATGATAGAGGGAGAGAAGCTTAGCTCTATGATACATAGGTTTATAAAAGTTGAAGTAGAATTTCTGAGTAAAAAGCACAGAAATTCCTAAAAACGAAAGCCCTGCTTACCCTAACCCACATAACATAATTGATAGTTTGCTCTGTACACACACTAATATAGGAAAAGCTGTCAATCACTGTATGTGGGTGGGGTAAACAGGACTTTCACTGTCTCTTAAGACACCCTCAGTATTTTCTCTGCTTCTTACTGAGTGGAGCTTAAATTCTTTCCCTCTATCATATTCAGGCTGTCCACGATGCTAAATTAAACCACCTCTGACAGCGTTCCCTAGTAGAGTTATACCAGCTAAATACAAGTCTTAAAATGAGTTTATATTAGAAATTATTAAATCTACAACGTTTCTCTTAGCCACCCCCATACTTATACAAGAAAAGTGATGGGATGGAATATGTTCTATATTGTTATTTTGTTTGTTTGGTATTTAACTATTATTAGTATATTATTCTGCTTTCATTAATGTAAGTATATTAGTACTCCTACATATTTCGCTGTGTAGTAGCCAGAAGTAGTAATCAATATTCTCATTTAACCAAATCTAGTATGGAAACTATATAATTTTTACAAAAACAATTTACCTGTATTAAAGTTATTCCAACGCCGTTGCCCCCAAATGGCTTCTGCGCCAATTTTCCTTCTCGTTGTCCACTACACAGGACATTGGCGATGCACCCATCTCATTACACCCAATAGGCTTACCCATGGTGACGATGTCTGGAACAAAGTCTTCACCATACATCTGGAAGCTCCAGAAATGTTTCCCAACTCGTCCAAATCCTAACTTTCGTACTTCGTTCAGCTAAGGCAACACTCCTCCACAATATAAGAGTAATACATAGCTGTCGAATAAAAACTAAAAACAGCAAACAATAAATGGAAAAGACATATAGGAGAAATATAACAGCTTACAGAGTACATAAGCATAGAGAATTTGATCCTGAGTCAAAAGTTTCTCATCCTCAATGATTAAATCTTCACACCATTGGACCAAGTCTCTTCCGTTCTAATCAGTTTTATTTGTGGCAAAATTTTATGCAAGATTTAGCTGTCGGTAGATATAGCCCCCTGTAGTTAGATATAGCCCCCCTGCAGGTAGATATAGCTCCCTGCATGTATGTAGATACAATTTTATAAAAGGGCTCACCTCGCACCTAACACTGTTCCCCGCTGTGAGCCGCAGGGCCTCCGGAGCTAGTTCCAGTGAGATTTCATTCTGTCAACAAGCCACTTACGCATCTACACTGCTCCACCGGAATAATCTCCTCGGAACACCCAATAAGCCTAGAGCTCATTTTAGGAGAAACACAGACGTTTCAGGGGTTGTGATGAAAGTTTATGCATCACTGCGACTAGCCTGTAAAACGCTCGAATTATAATATTATAGTAGCCCTAGATGGAGCGCACCCCCAACCACCCCATATTCCTCACAATAAGGATAGGTTTTCCCAAGAGAGCGCGTGACTAGGGCTATATTCATTTTCTTACAGGAGCAGTATACTTAAAACAGAGGAGGCGGAAAACTTTTTTAATTACCCAATCATTATTTTTTGGGCATCATGCTGCTAGAAATAATATTCTCTTTGCTAATTTTAGCCCACATACAATAATCCCTTCTTTAAACCAGGTACATACTTTGCCACTTTCTGGAAATAGCCAGGTGGTGGGATAATTTGTCCTCCACAGCTTTGCATGGATTCAGCAATGAATGCAGCAATCTATTTAAGAGAAGAAAGGATCAGTGAAATGGTCTAGTGGACTCTCTTAAACTGTCTTCAGTCCGAGGTGAGCAACCTTTATGAGTTCAAAATAATTAGTCTAAGATCTATAAAATTTAGTACCCCAAACCCATTATGAAATAACAATATTAGCAAGAGTGGGCTACACTGTTATTATTCAGCATTTTCTTCAATGTCATTTGACATCAGCCAAGAAGACCTTCGTAAGATGTCCAAGAGCACTAAATAATACAGTGTTTGTTTAGTCTATTCCTAGCTACAATTATAGGCTGTATGATGATTATTTGTGAACATGTTTTAGTTTCGAGAAGGCAATCAAGCTATACAAATAATGAAATCATACTTTAATTACATACGCAGTAATAATCTTTTCTAAAACTGGAAGAAAATATGAAATATATCCTTTAACTGCCTGTATCATTTTTATCACAAGATGTTCCTATTCCTCCATCAGTTATCTGCGAGGAGTTGTTGCTATTGGCAAATATCAAATAATTCTGACACAACATGGACCTTAGTCCCTCAGGAATAAAAGTGGAATGCATATGACTTACAAGCAAACTAAATCTTCATTATGTAGCAGAGCGTTTTAACTGACTCTGTGATACTCAAGCATAAACATGTTCTTTGCAGACATCTTATCTCAAGAACAACAAAGCCAAATGCGAAATAGAGTACTGAAAACTGAGATAACATTCCTATGCTGTGAAATACAAGCTGCGCAATTATCTAGTCACAAGTTAGTTTTGCTACATCTGTAGAGTAAAAGGTAGTTCTATATCTTTAGGGTACGTTCACACGGTGTTAAGTACGTATTTGTATATGTTTTACGTACCGAAAAATGGGCCCAAGTAGGCATCTAACAATGTTAGAATGGGATTACATTGATTTCAATGTAAAACACTTATCGCTGTTTAGACGATACGAGTTTTACATTCGTTTTTGCACTGTGTTAAATGGATGCGTTCAAAGACTTGACATGTCAGTTCTTGATCTGTTTAATGCATTGAAAAGGCAATAGAAACAATAGGGATACCTTATCGCAGTCCAAGAAATATATCCAAATACATACCACACTTTGTGGTACATTTTTGGATGCGTTAGACGCAATACGTTTTACATATAGCAAAAACTTACTCAAGATGCCATCTGCACATACCCTTAATCAGGACAATATAAGTCTCTAAAAATCCACATGATGCGAATCTTACCCAGTGTCTCATGCACAGAGAGACGGCGTCTCATTTACTACCATGACTCAGCATTTTTTATGCATCACAAACACCATATAGAATGTGTCTTTAATTCGGCGCCTAACATTAACTGGGTGCTATGTGTATATCTGCATTTCAAATGTGTTCTCTATGGGAGTTCAAATTTCTTATCTTTTCCTGATAAACACCACCATTCACTAAATATACTCAACAAAACCAAGTGGGACTGGGGTCTACTATACCGTTGGAGTGAACCTCTTCCATTAGGCCATTGCGGCATCCAACTATTCTCTAGCATCACGAAACGAAACTGATAGGTGGTCCGTACATCTCTCCCTTTACAGAAGTATGAAGAAGGAGGCGGGCATGTGAGTCCACACCCTAATTTTTTCTCATTGGCTTGTCTTTGGCCGCACTTTTTTGGATAATAGACTAAACAGTATGGTTTTCTTTGTAAACTATAACACATTGTTGGAAACGTATCGTCATCCATCATCTGAAAACACAAAACTGTAAGTAAAAACATATATACACTCTATTGCTGAAGAGAGGGCTACAGTGCAACATCATGGGGAATTCCAAGGGAGAGATATAAGTCTGTAGCACAGCGTGGTCAGCAACTGGGTAACGTCATCAACACCTACAATATGCAAAAGGGAGAAAAAGGGAAAAGAAAACTGACCATTAGTAAGAAGGTTTTGTAAGGTTGATCCATAAATTCCTCATTGTAGAATAAGTTATTTAACAGTGCATTTATGAGTCCAGTCTCATAGATTAGTATTCAGTATCGAAACAAGTGTATCTGGTCTCTACGCAGTGGCTGTGTTTCATAACATCCCTTAATTGAGTCTCAGCAATGAATGCAGATCTTTCTTTTCCCATGACAAAGGCTTTTTATGAGGCTAAACAGTATATAAAAAATCCTGGACTCTCTTATCTAGCTTGATCAATATGTCACTCATTTTGCCTAGTCCAAAATAAACCTACCCTTCAAATGTCATAACCACATTGGTTATTTTACAGTTGACTGAAATTAGGGACCTCTTTTTTCTAGATTAGGCTCTTACTTGAGTGATGTACAGATATACTCGGTCCCTTGTCAACGGCACATTATCAAAATTTTTCACCATGAATTTTTGACATATTTTCTCTTATAGCTCATGATATAATACAAGTAACTAAATGTAATGCAGAATAGGCTTTCTGATGTCTGAAATGTGCTCTGAAGCAACAGCATGACTATAACATTATTTGATCTGGCAAAGTCAAAAGTCCTTGGCAGAAGAAGACATCGTTATACGCCTAAACAGATCACAGGATACTCTTGGTGTCTTTAGCAAGATCGTGATGAACATTGCCTCAACATACTTGGAAAATGTATGCACCATACAAAAGAATAATAAAATCCAGACTCACCAAAAAGAGCAGTGGATAATGTTAATTATTTTTCGGATGTAACGACCCTGAACCGGGTGAGCTCATGAAAACTCTGGAATCCTAAAAAAACAACAGCAACACAAGACTTTAAAAACAAAACTACGTACGTGTGTCTGCCTAGAAGAGAGGCAAAAATGAAGGTGTCGTTATGAAGCCCCAGTTACATTGTTCGGTAGCAATAAAGAGGTGTTAGTCCCACTCAGCATTTAACATGTCATACGGGTAAATGACCCACACCTCTGCCAGACATTCTCCACATCTAGCTGTATCCTATTGATATGTCATAAATGTCTGAGATGAAAAAACACCTTTCAAGTGTTACCATGTAATTAACCCAGGAGGTCCGTTATGTCCACTGTAAGCAGGCTAGACCTGTCTTGCTGTCTTCAGTGTAAGTAATGAAGTAGGTAATAAAAAAAATGATTGAGCAAATCTGCCTTATTCTGTTATGCTTTGCTACATACTGACTGTACCTGGTTCTTTCTGTTGTGCTTTATTATGCACTGACTGTACATTAGTACAAACTAACTAGGGTGCTGGAAAATGAGAGGCTATTATACAAAGGACATCTAACATATACATCTAAAGCACAGATTTCTGTCTCCACACTAACCTTTCGAGAATTATTTATGTGATGCCTGTTCTGATAATTCATTTGACGTTCATCAGCATATGACTGCATCCAGGATCAGATGATCTTCCTGTAAATACCCTCTCTAGATATCAGTGAAGGCGAGCTGCCTGTAACAACAGAAATACCTCATTATTTTTCAGTCTTTTTCAAGCGAAAGTGGAAAATGAAAAATAACTTAAACATTAAAGTCTGGATAGTACCCAGAACTGAGATTGCTTGCTTTGGTATAAAAGTTTCATGGGCAATTAGTCATTTATGTGCGCTATGTGACACCCTTAAAACAAGCTTGTACAAGCCTTTATTTTCATGTAAGTCTAGAGTTTAACATTTGTATAGCTACTACGTGGCATCAAGGTGAAAATAGACATTGGGCCCTTCAGTGGGCCATAGGCCATGTGCTCAATCAAGTATGAGATCTGAGTGTATCACATAGGGATTCCCTGTGATGTGATCGAAGAGGGGTGGGAGAGAGGGAGCTCCTATGCCTCTTTCTTTGTAAGCCATGATATGGGGATCAGAATAATTGGAATCTGCAATGAGTTACAATTGATTTTTTCTAACCTACTGGTTCAGCTGACATTAATCTATAACCGCTTCAAGGAAACTATAAAAAACGAATAAGGAACCTATATAAAGTCATTTCTATTCACAGCATGGTGCTCAACTGGTGTTAGGCATGTATAGCCCTTGCAGAGTTGCAGTCTTGAATTCAAATCCCACCAAGGACAACATATTCAAGGAGTTCATACTGTATGTCCTCCCTGTATTTGCTTAGATATCCTCCGGGGACTCTGGTTTCCTCCACACGCTATAAACAGTTTAATCTGGAATTTAGATTGTGAGCCCCAACTGGGACAGGGACCAATGTGAATAATGATAATCACTGTACAGTGCTGTGAACTATAATGACACTATACAAACAAAAAATATTTCAAATATAACATTTCTCAATATAGGTTAGAGGCATGATGGTGAAATAAAAATTCGGATGAACTTACCACATGAACATATTCTTTCTTGGCTTCTTTCCCGAGCTGTAGAAATTTGTATGGACTTATATCAATTAAAGATGTCAGATGTCCATGGTAAGCACTAGAGCAAAAAACAACAAACATAATGTAAATTTTCTATGCCGTATGGCTTTGATATCAAACTACAGTTATTATTACTGTTTATGATCACTGCCTAGTTTTAGTTACCTAGGGCGACATGTATAAACATGGCTGCTCCAAATTTTTGGGCGTATCCTTTGTGAAAAAACTGTTGTAGCCCTGTTCTATAGATGCATGAACAGTCATATGCCAAAACTTGCCATATACGCAGCCCACCGCCCCGTCCGTTATCGCACTCTAATGATCGCAGCAAAGAAAATAGCATACCACATGCCAGATTTATGAACCCACATAGGGCAGGTTCATACATGAGGTCACATTCTACACTCCTTTATATCTATTTAGAACTGGAGTGTCGGCACCAAGTTTCATACAATCGCCTCGAGTGCTATAGAAGGCTAAAATAAAAACAAGTGAATTGACAGTATCTTCTCAGCTGTAGAACAGATTTGGGGCCACATGTATGAAAACTGTTTAGGTCTAAAACTCACTCTTTTGCCCATAGTAACTTATGGGCAACAAAATGGATATTATTAGACCTGAAAGTTCTTCATACAGTCTGGCCCTTTGGTGATGAAACAAAAAAGAATGCTGTATGTTATAATAACATATGAAAACCTACTGGTCAAGGGTTATCACATCAGAGTGTCCAGAGTACTGCCGAGCCAAACGTAAGGCGAGGTCATTTGCCTCTGACCTGCAAGAGAGAGTTAAACAAATCAAGGTTGGATGTCATCTAAATGATTGTTGGGAGAAAAGTGTTTCAGAACGAGGATAATTAGGCTGTCATATAAAAGTAACACGGACATGACAGTACCTGCTTGGTATCTCAATGAATAGAGATGCCGACAACAGTTGTGCAGTAACTGGCATCACGATGTAATGTTTTACTTCTAATTTTTTATTAAAGGGTTGTTTCCACCATAGACTTTGATGGCATATCGATAGGATATTAGAAAAAGAAAATGTGTCATAATTGCACGTGAGCTAAAATAAATAATAAATCTTTACTGTACAAAGACTAGCATACCGAGGATTAAAAGCATTTAAAATTAAACAAATCTATAGGGCACAATAACAGGCAGCCATAATAAGCACTTCTCAAGCTCAAGCACTCAGAACAAAAATAGATAGTACGGCTAAAATATCACGCATAATCAAAGCACATACATAACAGATAAAATCATACTACCCAAATGAACAGACCCAAAAAAAGTGACAAAAAATACAGTATATATAAAAGTGGGAAATATAAATATCCTGAAACTCCCAAACCAATTATGTACTAGCGGGAATAAAAGAGCAAGAGATGTGCACCCCAAGGTTTATTTGCGTAAGAGTATGATTCATCAGGTAGATAGTCCCAATCTTTTATGTGGATAACACAATAGGGTGCTTTCTTTTCTCTCATCAATACCATATTCCTTATTTGGGTGGTTTTGGAATATTTATATTATATTTCCCACCTTTTATCTATACTGTTTTTTGGCCACTTATTTTGGTCCGTTCATTTCTGTAGTATAATTTTATTTGTTATTTACATGCTTTGATTATGCTTGATACAGTGGCTGAACTACATATTGTTGTACTGGTTATTTTAATCCCCTGTATGTTGGTCTTTATGCAATAAAGATTAATTTATTTTAACTCGTGCAATTCTGACACATTTTTCTACTTTTCCCCACTCCTGTTCTTCTATTTCTCCGCATACAAATTGATGTGGCATACAGCAGCTTTCAGTAGTTCCCGTCCAATATTGATAGAATATGCCATCAAAGTCCTAATATTGCCAGTGTCTACTTGGGGAACTCTATCCAGTGTCAGGCTGGGGTGCATAGGGCCCAGCAGTAAAATTTGATTCCACCAGTGGAGTTCATTTTGGGGCCCACTAATGAAGTGTATTCTGGGTGCACACATACTGTACAGCTACTATACATGCCTTTTATACTCTGCCTCTTGCTTTTTGTCTCTCTCCACCTTCCTGTCTCTCCCAAGGATGTTTATGCAGTTTAAAAGAAACTCCAGGTTTCCCATGCTCCGGGACCCATCGTGGTTTTCCTATGTTCCCCTATGGACCAGTCCGAACCTGCCCACACCTATCTCCAGAACGGGCCCTTAAACTGTCAATTTAGAATGGAGATCCAGTCGCATTTGCCCATGACTCTCCACTCTTAATACATGAGAGTTTCAGAGGAGCAGATATTCTAACGACATTCCACACACAATATATATATATATATATATATATATATATATCCATGGTCAGAAAAAGGTGGATACTTTCTTCCATAAATAGCCTCTGCCCAATGGGTTATGTTACCTTACCCCTTCTGAGCCACACTCTATGCCTACCACCTAGCTAGACAGTAAGTTCTTTTCTGCACTGATGAGGGGCAATCACCCTGAAACAGCTGTCTGTAGATTAACTTCACAGGCTTTGTTCCAATCCTTTTTACATTGCAAGACTTAGTCACATGTGAATTAAGAATTACTACATCCAATAGATTGCGCTGGAGAGTTCTTCAGTGCTTTCCCATAAACCTTTGTTCCATAAACAGCATCACACATGTCCAGGAATTGTATCTGCTCCTGTAGTACAGCTCCATTGAAGTGAATGGAGCTCAGCAGCAATACCTCATACAACCAGTGGACCAGTTCTGTACATCTCATCTAAATATGTATTGCCAGATCTACTCTATCTTGTTCAAATCTGGTAATAAGTGTTGA
The DNA here is from genome assembly GCA_025379985.1 of Phyllomedusa bahiana. Lineage (NCBI taxonomy): Eukaryota > Metazoa > Chordata > Amphibia > Anura > Hylidae > Phyllomedusa > Phyllomedusa bahiana. The sequence continues at coordinate 62,402 of JAODAL010004187.1, forward strand.
TGTCTCTAGTGGGCCAAATCCCACCAAAATTGACTGGATCTTGCAACAAATATCTAGGGGGACATGTATGAAAACTGTCTAGGTGTAAGACTTTCTTTGTTGCCCATAACAACCAGAGATCCCCTTTCATATGAAATTAAAGGGGAGCTCTGATTAGTTACTATGAACAACAAGAAACATTTTAGACCTATACAGTTTTTATACATGTGGCCCTTGCTAATTGTCTATGGCACAAACATAATAAAGTTCATACTTTAGATTTTATCAGTCTGCATTTCTGCCATGGATTTTATCTTGTGTGGATTTCACCACATATCGGGATGCAAATTAGCCTCATTTAATAGGACTAATCTATGTCCTGTAATTTGTTGTAGTCATGTGATTTTTCTAACATGGATTTCGATGACTGATGATGGAAAATTCTGTGCAGATTTTGTGTGTAATAAGTTACGTTACTTATTGCCACCCACACATGTATTTCTGCATGGTCTGAAAGGGTTGTTGCGTAATCAATTAACAACTTTTAGTCACATTGTTTTTAAGCATTGACGAAATGTTCAAGCCTCTTCCAAGTAACTCAGCCTCAGCTGACGCCCCTGGGGAGATTAGACACTGTCCCCTACATGAAGTAAAATTGGAGAATGTGTTTAGAATTTTCCACATTGCAATATCCATGGATTTTAATTCAATTACCCAAGCACCAGAAAAACCTCTAAATTTCAACTTTATTTTCATCTAAAAGCGACAGTGTTAGAGGGGTTTTGCCAGCATGTAGTTTGCTATAAGCCGGCCTCAGAGAACGGGAAGATGGCCATGTGTTTGTAGTTCTCCCCCATTCATTTCTATTGAAGGGCCGAGAACAGCTGACTGAGTGTGTTGGGGTATATGCAATACGCCCATAGACATGAATGTCGGAGAACTGCACAAGTGCAACCATCTCCCCGTCGCTTTTCAGTATTTTGAGGTTATTAGCTGAGGAACTATAGAGTGGAGTGGCTGCTTCTCTCTTATCTTTGTTGTACAAATGTTAATTATATATCTTCCACACCAGTTGTCTTTTTGCTGGACCTTCTACATGCTCTGTAGAAAAAACATCAATACCAGGAAAGAAAGAGTCTATTTTTCTACCACTATCTTGTTTTCTCAGTGACTAGCACAAGCAAGCAACCTAACCCATGATTCCAATGGACTGTGTAAGTATAGGATAAAATCTGAAATGGTTAATGTGGATGAGACGTACTCCTATTGCCACCCACACATGTATTTCTGCATGGTCTGAAAGGGTTGTTGCGTATTCAATTCACAACTTTGAGTCACATTGTTTTTTAAGCAGTGTCGAAATGTTCAAGCCACTTCCAAGTAACTCAGCCTCAGCTGACGCCCCTGGGGAGATTAGACACTGTCCCCTACATAAAGTAATACACACCAGGACTGCTAGTTGTGGTTCTGGAGGAGACTGAGTAAAGAGGGAACCTGAAGGAGACCTGGCAGGCCTGTGTCACAGATAGACCAGAGGTTATTCTTGGGCTGGTAGCTGTCATGGCACCTGTCGGCCCCCTCATTCTGTTAAATCCCTTACATGCCGCAGTTGCTACTGACCACAGCATTTAAGTGGTTGTCTTGGGAGCTCAGATGCCATATAAGCTACAGATGTTTAAAGGGCTATTCCAAGACTGATCAATGCTCATTCGTCCATTGGGGTATAAATAAAATAGAAGAGAAGACTCAAACATAACACACGGATTCTCCCGTTCACTCCCGACTACCGGTGCTTTCATCCCGGGATGAAGCAGTGAACCTTCAGTGTTCATGTGACAGCTCCCACCAATTACAGGCCAAGGAGGTGTGATGTTGTGGCCTGTGATTGGCTGGAGCTCTCACATGAAAGATGAACGTTTACTGCTTCAGTCCAGGACGAACAACCGGCAGCCGGGAGTGATCGGGAGCATCTGGGAGGTAAGTATGAGTATTCGATTTTTACTCATACCCTAACAGACAAACAAGCATTGATAAGTCCCAGAGCACCCTTTTAAGGATGAACCAAATTATCAAACTGGCTCATGCCGCTTAAAAAAAATAAATAATTGTTGCAGGCATGAAAACTCATCTACATACTGTTGGTTTACTTTGTACCATTATTCTATGCCAACATTTTGGCACATTTTCATGCATTTTAAGTCACACTCCTTCCCATGAAGCCATGCCCATTTTATTTCAGTTACTAAGGAGTCAAAAACATAAAACAAATTCTAGTTCAGGCAAGGTCTAGATCAGGCCTGCACAACTTTGTAGGATGTGGGGGCTAAAACCACCAGGTGATGCCTCCAGACCAGCCACCAAACCACTGGTACAGCTCCCAAACTAAGTAGTACTACCTATTTTAAGGCAGAGTGGGCACAAGCGGCAGCTCTTTTGGGCTGTTGTAAGCCACCTGAAATCCTTTGCTTTAAAGATGACCTGTGGCCATATCTGAAATGCCTGTTCAAGTAAATACTTTTATTTTCTGTGAAATAACAATTCGAGAGCATCTTCCTCTCATCTTTATGTTGTGTTTTTCCTCTCTTATTCTTCCTAGAAATTAATTACCAGTCTGTCAGCTGGGTGTTACCAACTGGGGGTTTGTCCATAACAGATCAGGTTTATATTATCACTGCAAAGTTCAAATTTCCTCACACTAAAAATACTTTTAATATATAAATTTAAAAAAAATAAACTCATATCCCATATATAATAAAAATACAAAGTGTCCAAAAGATGATTTACATATGCCTAAGAGGGAGTAGTGGAGAGGTAAATATTTTTTATAAACTCCCTCTATCCTTGTATGTCAGCGGGGTCATCGCCTTGAAAAGAGCGGCACCGCTTAATAATGCAGACTTAATCCTTCTATAAATGCCAAAATTACAAAAAGTCCCCAGCACTCCCTCCCTGTACAGTCTGGCATTGTACAGGGACACATCACTTTGAAAACTGGAATGGTAACGCCCATCTGACTGATTCAGTAATAAATTTCTAGATGGAAAAACAGAGGAACAGAGTTATAAGAGAAGATGCTCCAGAATTGTTATTTCACAGAGAACACAAGTAACTTTTAAAACATAGAGAATAGGATACAGTTCACATGGTGGAATTTCAAGCATATTGTCTGTGCCAATTTAATAGAAATAAATATAAGCTACCAGTAGCCATGACATGGATTTGCCCCAAATAGGGTTAATTGAGTCCAAATACACATCCAAATCTACCACAAAGTAAATATCTACACCAGAAATCTGAACGAGAAGTACATTTTTGTAGGGGGTGTGCACAGAACCTAAAAATATCTCAAACTATATCTTATACAGAAAAAAATGGAAGCCTTTGCCAACATACCCTGAGTTAACAAAGTAGCAAACAGAAAGCTGCTCAGGCAGGGTAGCGGTAAGGCGCTCAGCGTACTGCACAAGGTTGTCATGCAGGAACCGAGAGTTTGTATACGTAACCCCTTGCTTCACTGCCCCTTTTTGCAAATTCTGGATGACTGTGTCCAACTACAAGTGAGGAAAAAAAATGCATTATTATGACCCATATCCCAAAGGAAAAAAAAAGATCCAAAAAATCACACAAAGGCATTGGGGTATCCCTGTTTGTGGATATGGGGTAAAATTGACTTATCTAGGTTTTTTTATTGATAAAATTACCTGAGCAACTTTTTTATGAGTCGAGGTTTTTTTTTCCCCTTTTTTCATAAAAACTGTACGCCCCCTTTGCACAGACAATCTTTAGGGGTTTTTTAAAAAAAATACTTTTGGGGAGGTCTGAAGGGGAAATAAAAACACAATGAAAGGATTATTGTCTATGCGCCTGTTGTATACATTCTTATCAAATTTTTTAAAGGGGAAATGTGTCATCAAAAGATTTTTATTTAACTACATTTTTTTTAAACACATTTTTTAAAAATTTTTTGGTTATATATTTTTTTATTTTACGTAAACTTTAAATATTTTTTAATAATTTTTAAAAGTCCTGCAGTTTTCACTTTGGCCAAAAACCCCATAATAGTTGACATTTCCTGTTGGGGTAGAGAGAGTTCTCAGTGTTGCTCATTATCAGCGCAAAGGGTCAAATAAAAGGAGACCCATGTGTTAGATAAACGGTTTCCATCATCAAAGGGGAATAGTCCTTTTCCCCCTTTAACCCCCTGCCATGATTTTTTTCCCCAGGTCACAGAGCTGATAAAAAACTTCCTATAGAAGTCAAGGGGACTGATCAGTCTTAAGTCTCCTATGTCTGAAGTACTTTTTAAAGACCCTTCGATACTGTTAAAGCAGTGCAAACAAGGGTTTTGTGGAAAAGTAAAAAATGAAGACTTAAAAATTATTAAAAAATTTAAAATGATATGAAAAATAAAAAAAAAACAACCAAAAAATTCTAAAAAATGTGTTTAACATAAAAAAAGGACTTAAACAATGACTCAATTTTTGATGACACATTCCCTTTAAAGGAGCATTCCCACCACAGTGATTAACTTACAACATGTAGTTAAATGTAAATAAAGACTATTACCAAATACATTTCCGTTTTGATTTTGCTTTGTTCAGGGGAAAAAAAAAAAATAAGATTTTCTGCTGCTTGTGTACCAAGTTTCTCTTGGTTGCGACCCCTTTCCCTTTTTTTATTGATTGCTCCCAAGCTGCCATCTGACAAGGTGAGTTCTCCCTACTTATTTATTCTCTACACAGGAGTTGTTTATCTAAATTAATGGGTTTTGCCAAAAAAGTGAGTTCCTTACCCAACGGGATTTCTCCCCTCTTTATTTTCGAAAAAAAGGGCGTTTGGTTTTTTTGGTTTAAAAAAACAAGTACCTTCTGTGATTTATCGCTCCACCTTTATGCCGCTCCCGATTTTTATTTTCGTAGTTGGCCAAAATTGTTTGGTAAAACCCCAGGGTAATGTATTGTGCACAAGCTTGGGTTTTGTTTCTCCTCTTAGGAAGGGGGGAGCAGATAGCTTAAGCAGGAGTTTCTTTCATTTTTTACAAAATTGTGCAGGGGGGGGTAGGAGGGCTGACAAGGAGCCGGGAGCGCTGCATGTTTTTCTAGATAAATTTCATTAAACCCTGGATTTTCTATAACAGACACGGATTTTTTTTCCCCCGTCCCCCCAAAGCTCGTTATGTTCCCGCCATCAGATAAGAAGTTCAAACAAACAAGCCGGGCAGATCAGTCTTCAGCTCCCGGTATATTAATGAAACGTAAGTCAGGCTGTGTCTCTAGGCTTATTTTTTTAAAGACTTTTTTAGAAAAGTGATTAAATACCCATTTTGGAGGATCCCACGTCAACATTAGATCATGGCAAAACTCCTTTAATAACAAGTTTCAATCCTTAGAGCTCTGTAGCTTTGTGCACTATAGATTAAAAACCTCATGCACTCATGTCACTGTAACAGGATCAGCTAGGAATAGCAGAGCTGATATGCTAATCACTGCTATAGACCCATACACAGCCTAAGCATGAAGTATGAGTCTGAAGCTGTCTGTGGATCTGTAAAACAGCATGGTGAAACAACCTCTTTTAAAGGGGTTGTCTCTTTTAAAACAAAAAAAAAACCATTGTAGAGGACCAGGCAGGGGCTGGCACAGAAAAAAAAAAAAGATTCACCTTTGGAAACGACTCCATTCCAGTGGTGAGCTCCAGTCCCACTGCTCCCGGCCAGTGATGTCAAATTCACTGTTTACATAACTCTGCAGGCTCTTACAGGCATTAGCTGTCTCAGTTCAAGCACCATCTGATAGCTTAGGCCTGTGATTGGCTGCAGGGTCACATGCTGATGATCATGACATTATTAGAAGGGATTAGGGTTCAGTGCTGGAATGGAGCCGGTTGGAAAGGTGAGTTTTTTTTTTTTTGTTGTTTTTTTTTTCTGTCCCACTATAATGCTTTTTTTTGTTTTTTTACAACTGCACAAGCCCTTCCTTATTAAGGAGGACTTATGGCCATTCCTGACATCTCAGAGTTAATAAATACTTGCGCTTCCTATTATACAACAATTCCAGAGCATCTTTCTTAAATGTCTGTGTTGTGAGTTTCCCATGTTATTGCTCCTAGAAATTCATTGCCATTCTGTCAGATGGGTGTTGCCAATTGGAGGCGTATCCCTGACATTGTCCAATCAGTGCTGACAGTCAGTGTGTGCAAGGCAGACCCCTTGGATAACTGGATTGGCAACACCCATCTGACAGATTCAGTAATACTTGTCTAGTAGGAATAACAGAGGAACAGCACCACACAGAGTTATAAGAGATAGGTCAGAATTTCTCTATGTAGCCTAGAATCGGTAGAATCGGTATATTACGGTTTTTACTTGAAATTCAGTTCTAGAGGTAAAGATTGCACTTGAGAAGTAAAAGGTCACTTTCAACAACCTCCTATCGCTAGGCCTGGACACACAGAGATAACAAGTGTAGCATTACATGTTGACTGCAAAAGCAGACATACTGCCAGGTTACAGGAGGCAGTCTACAAGTTACAGTATCTGTTGCTTTAATGACAGAGTTAGATTTTAATTCCTTATTACTTGAAGTTCCCCTCTACCTTCAACAATATTAGCATAATGTAATATATGTGTATAAACAACAATTATTTCTTTTGTAATGTTTGTGCTTTAGGCTATTCAGTGCATATGTTGTGCAATTCATGTGAACTGTAAGGCTATGTCTACACAGCATAGCCTTAAAGTTTAGGATGCTAAGGGGCTGTTTATACGGCAAGTGCCAAATACCGGTCGGTTATGCAACCGGCATTTGCACTGTTTTGCGGTTATCCCCACAGCCGCTGGGGGCGGGGGGGGGGGGGGGGGTGGCTTTTATACGCGATGAGCGGAGAAAAGCCCTCCCCCTTCACATTGAGATGCACAGATTCTGTCCAAAAACCGGACAGAAGAATGTGCAATCATAATGTCTTGCGGTCGGACCGCGGGCGGCAAAACCGCCGGACGGAAAACCCGTACAGTGGGGACTGCTGCACAGGTTTTCCATAGCGTCCCGTTCTGCTGGTTTTCAGACGGTTTTTCAGGCGTTCTGCAAAACTGCCTGAAAAAACGGCCGAAAATCCGTGCCGTGGGGACATGCCCTAAAACTGCTGAAAATCTGACTGTTCAGCCAGCCCATAGACTTAAGGAGACAAAAGACCCGTAGGATACACAGATCGTTTTTTTCTACCCGTTTTCTGGCGCCAGAGTATTTAGGAACTTGCTGCTAAATGCGCCAGAGTTTTGTCATTGGTTTCCCATACAATCAATTGTATGGGCCAATGGCAAAAAAAAAACGAGAACCGACCGCGGTTTTTGCAAATACAGTGACAAAAACTGCGGTTGTGCTTTGAAAAAACATGGTCAACTTTCCGACAGTTTTTGTCAGATGTTGTGTGGATCTAGCCTAAGATTTCCAAAAACCTTCCTGCTAAAGGCTCAGACCCAGAGAAGCATTATGGGTGACATCTATGAATTTGCATGCGCCATTTTTTTTTTTAACTTGGCGCCGACACACCAGTTCTAAATAGATATAGAGGAGTGTATAATACAACAGTATGAATAAAAGTGTTATACGGCAAACATTTTGGCGCATAAAATGGAATGCACCAAACTTTGTATGGTGCATAGAATTTAATGCTCCAAACTTTGTATGGCAGTTTCGCATCAAACTTTGGCGCATTCTAGGCGCATTAAATTGTGTTGTGCCTTCTATAGAATAGTGTGCCAGCAGTTATTTGGTGCAATATACACAAAAAATTCTGCCAAATCCATAGATGTCGCCCTATGTGTACAAACCCTGTATGTCAGCAGCTCATATTATGGCATGCTTATTATATTTGCCAACCTATGAAAGTGGGCTACAGGGAGATTCTGTGACCCTGTGTCACTGTATACAGGAAACTGGCTGCTGTGAGGCGGAGAGCAGACTGCGGTTTGTACACCGACCTATGATGCAGATAGCAAGAAGGCCGATCTCGCAGTCACAGCTAGACTATAAAGTGTAGCTGCGGTCTGGTCCTTTGGCACTGTCTCTAGCCGCATTACCCTGGCACCACCTGGTTTATACAGCAAGAGCAGGAGACTTGCCAGCTCTTTCAGGAATACTCCTCTAATTTCAGGAGTCTCTTGGAGGTTCCAAGAAAGTTGTTCTGTTATTCTGTTCTGTTGTTCTGTTATTTTTGTATTGCTTGTTTTTTTTTTTGGGGGGGGGATCAAATAACATGAGGTGAATAAATTGGATTGTAAGGCTAATTCCACACAGCATATAGCAAAATACCACTGGAAATCTGACAGTATTTTGTGATTGCTGGACCACAGCAGGACTGCGGCCTTTTTGGCGCCGTTTTGCACTAAAACCGCTCTTGTTTTCAGATTTGTAAATCCAAGCAGAATCCAGCGTAATATTCCAAATGCAGCACATTCTGCCGAGCAACGGTAAAAAATCTGTGCTGTGTAGACTACAGCATGGATTTTTCACTGCTGTCTAAGCAGCACAGAGTACCGTTGGATTTTTTTGCAGATTCAATATAGCGAATCTGCAGAAAATCTGCACAAAACCCTGCGCTGTGTAGACATGGCCTTACAGACACAATGAAACCTATTGCTGTATTTGTACCTTTTTATTTCAATGGAAAGCAAAGGTTTTGTGTATTTTTTTTTTATAAGTTTAAACATTTTTTAACTGTCTGTTTACTTTTTTTGACTCGAATATGCGATGACTTGACCACTATTATAAGTAAATGAATAATTTAAGTTATTGCTCCACATGGAGAAGTTAGGGTCATACAAAGTCAGGGCAGAACTAAACATCTTGGTATCACAGAGAGTGCTGGGCTATGAGGTCAGGCAGTGCTATATAGAACCAAAGGGTAAAATAATGTGTTCAAGAGTCCATTATCCATTGCTTACATGTAGAAGTAAATGTATGCTCTAATATGTAGTAGTGATCATACTGTATCCTGTTTAACAACAGTATAAATGCCACAAGTCGCGCTATCAGCTAAGCTATAAGTCCTCAGTAAACAAAGGAACTGAGACTGAATATTATGGTTACTTGTGGTCACAGTACACAGTCTCTCTTTCCTGTCACTTTCAGAGTCTGCACCCTGTTAGCTCTTTATCCTGGTGTGTAGAAACCAGATCAGACTTGCTGTAGAGTAGGAAATAACTGCAGTCAGCTGTCTCAGAGGATTATGAGTAGACAAATAGTCTTTCACTAATAATAGCAGGACATTTGCCAGAAAACAGTTCAGAAAAGTTTTCATTTGAACAAACATTGTTTCTCAGGGCAGGTCCTGAAGAGGAGTAAGAGGCAGCCTTCCAATGATACATTTTATTCACCCATTGCCAAGTTTAACCTCCTCATAGCGGATCCATAATGCATTGAATTTCTGCAATGGGTGATAAGACAGCGATCGATGAATTGGAGTGCCGCCTCTCTCTGCCGAGGGGGAAAGGGGAGTGCAATAAGTCCCAGCTATGTTATAGTGGATCTTACTGCTCCGTCACCCTCCCCTCAGCTACATACAAACACCAATGAAGAGGGGTCTGCAACATGAGAAGATGACAGTTTCTGATTCATCCAGGACACACTCTGAGTAAGCCCCTGTCTTGATGGTGGTTGAAGTGTCTGTGATGTTGGATGGAAGTTGAACAAGCTTTAAGGGGCATTTCAGGTCAGACATTTATGGTATATCGATAGTACATGCCATAAACGTCTGAAGAACAGGCCCCCGAAAGTCTCCATACAGAATGGAAAGGTGGCAGCGCATACACAGCACTCTCCATTCATTTCAATGGGAGTTCCAAATATAGTTATGTACAGGTTATTTTACCCATGTTCTTTGTGGAGACTTTGGGGGGGATGAATTTTCAAAATAGGTGTGTATCCTGCCATAAATGTCCAAGATGGGACACCCCTTTAAAGGGGTTGTCAACTATAATTTTTTTTTTCAATGTTTACCATACTGTTGCCCATTTAAATAAAAAAAACTTACGAAGGCAGTCCCCGGGTTACAAACGGGATAGGGACTGAAGGTTCGTTCTTAAGTTGAATTTGTTTGTAAGTCGGAACAGGTGAATTTATTAAATATAACTCCTGCACAAAAGGTTTTTATTTTAGTTTTGGATAGTGCAGGGAAGGATTTTTACATTTGTTATGCTGTCTGTGCCCCTGTTAAGAAGATTTCACCTAATTTTCCCCTCATGTGCTGCTGTGGCATGCTGGAACTTGCTGCTGTGGAACATGGAACTACAAGTGCCAGCATTCCCCATAAGTCTTCATTTATGTCTAAACGGTGTAAGTTGAGGACTGCCTGTACTTACCTCTCCCTCCCCTCGGATCCTGCGCTGCACCGTTGTTCCTCACCTCCGGTCTTCTGTTTATGTCACCACTGCAGCTGCTGATTGACTACAGTGGTTACATGGCACTGCCCGACTTCACTGTCCGGAACGGAGCTGTCCAAATGGTGAAGTCAGGCAGTGGTACTCGACCACTATAGCCAATCATCAGCTGCAGTGCTGACGTCCCAGTTCAGAAGAAGTAAACAGGTGACCGGCAGAGAGTGAGAACGGTGCAACGCTGGATCCGAAGTGAGGGAGAGGTGAGTTTAACTGTTGTTTTTATTTGAAATGGGCAGCAGCATGGTACAAATGATAACAATATACAGTGGACAACCCCTTTAAATTCACGGCTCAGTTTATTTTAAGTTTTAATGCAAAAGGTTTCTCTTCCATCAAGTTGGTGACATAATACTTTCAGTCACTAAACTCAAAAAGGTCTATGCAAGCTTCTAAATGCCAGATGCAGGGGAGGATGCCATCCCTTAACCTTTTCCTATAATTACTAATCACAGGGAGTAAACTACTGTATGTCCCAGATTAGAGTACAGATCTATACTCTCAGAGCAATGTGACAGCTGCAATATATGACTGGGCCAATTGTGGGTGTGAGACCCAGGAAAACTTGTCTTGACAAATTCATCACTCCATGCAACGCTCATGGCATTAATCTCACCAGGAATTTAGGTGACAATGTCAGTCCAGCATTAGCTGCTGTCTACAGGGAAATTCCTCTCCCAGGTGTAATTGACAATGACGTTCTCCTTTTGTCGCTCAGTGGTTTGGGGAAGCCTGTCTCTAGGTCACTGTAGGGATGGGTTCAGGTTTAATTTCCCATGGGCTCGGAGATCAGCCCTGAGTACAAAAAAAACTAAGTACAAAAATTGCCTAACCATCCTGTGACTTATCTAGCTTATATAAACTCTAGCAACTCCCATGGTTCCAGAACCTTTGCTCACTCAAGTATGGGCTTACAATGTGCATAAGTGGTACAATCTCTTAAAGGAACAGTATAAATACTATCAAACAGTAGCAACAAGGTAAATCTAAATGGGATTGTTCGACACTGCAAATCTATATCAAACAACAGTGCAATACATGTGAACAGGGTTTTAAAAATACCATCCACATGTAGCAGTAATTTTCCACATAGAAAACTAGTCTTAGAATGCCCATTCAGTTGTGGGAAAATTTAGTGGCAACACCACCTACGAACAGATCTGTGCATGTAAGGTATATAGGTATACTGTGAATTACATATACATTAGTATATTGTGTATATAAGGGATAGCAAGTGATTAAGGTGACTAAGCACCTTATTTAGGGGTGGAGGTGGGGTTAAACATGGCAGACTGGGGAAGCATATCCAAGCCTGTAGTCAATCATTGTCAGAAAGATGGAGGAGCTGCAGGTATATAGTGGGGGCCTGTCATGTGCTAGTTAATTCTGTTCAGTGTTGAGTTGGGTTTAATAGGTTAAGATAAAATGTATTCCAGCATCTAGTATCATTCTCCTGTTAACCGGCAGTGAGGAGGACAGGCTACAGGGCTCACATCTGTCTGGTGGTTCACAGGAGGGAGAGAGAGAGAGTGGAAGGAAAGATTAAGAAGCAGCGGACAGGTAGAGAGGAGACCACGGAGGAGAGGAGGACAGCCTGGAGAACTATCCTAGGAGACTGGAAGTGGAGCAGAGATATTGCTGTAGGAAAGTGAGAAGAACTGTCCCAGGAGAGAGAAAGTGAAGCTGATGACAAAGATGCCTGATGAGAGTACAGAGAGCAAGTAGCCCTTAGACATGACCCTTACCCTGCAGGTGGAAGTCTAGGTCAGAGAAAAGGGCCTGAGGACTTGGCTGGAATTGCTAGAAAAGCAACTGTTAGGAGGGAGAGACATGTGGAACCCTAATGTGAGTTTGTGTCTGTTAAGTTTGTAACCTGTCAAGCTCCTTTTGGTAAAGCCTGCAAGATCCCAAAGCCTAGAGTCTCTATGAATATTCCTGTGTCAGTGTACTACACCTCCCAGCCACCCCACGCCAGTAGGCTTGACATCCCTGCACACCTGCTACTCAAATGTTACCACCTGCCTGAAACCTGCACCATCTACCTCCTCCTGCGCACACCTTATAAAAGTCGATGGTGAATCTGCAGGAAATCCATACTGAACACAGGCAGACATTGCTATGGAATCACTGTAGACTTGTGGTCTGGATTTATCTTCAGGGAGAATTCAGATGTGGCACATTTCTTGCAGAAAATGATATGACTGTCTCAGTCGTCTAATTGAGACCTGGAGAAATGCATGTGCTGTCCGCCAAAACAGCCCCATTCTGATGTATAGAACAGATTTCCAGTCACAGAAACTTCAGCAACAAATCTGCCATGTGTAAATTGAACCTTGCTCTGACACAACAATAACTGAATGTTTCTATCCCTTAAACACCTCATCGAGGAATGAGTGTCATGATGGGTCATGATTTTGATCAAAATATGTGAACCGAGAATCTCAAAGTTTTTTCATGTATGATAGATAGCATAAATGCTTCTTTAGGGATTTCCACGTAATGTATTGCCCTTTTTGCAGTAGGTTGCCGCTGGCAGTGGTGTGCGTGTGTACATTTATATATATATATATATATATATATATATAATGTGCCGCAGCCCTGCCAGTGGCACCAAGGTTTGCATATGTCTTTTCAGAAGTGTTTTTTGTGCAGAACCATACGTTATATTTGGTATATATTGATTTTAACCTATATGGGGAGGAAAGGGTGCCTCCATTTTGATTTTCTGCACCTGCCCACTCTCACAGGCTGTCACAAGAAGTGCAGCTTGCAGGTTTGGTGTTTTTATATTTTTTCTCTCTGGATAAAGGAGGTCGGTGGACCCAGTGAGAGGCCTGAATGTGGCTCTATTGAGAGGTAAAAGATAGTGTAGGACTGCCCTATTTGAGATCACGTTGAAAGTCGTGGGCAGCTTAAACATCTTTTGATCAAAATATGTGAACCGAGAATCTCAAAGTTTTTTCATGTATGATGGGTTGATCACACCTGTGCCTGGAAGTTTCATCACTTCGACAGCAACGCTGAGCTACTGACTTAATGGAGTGCTACTTTTGTTGTCAACAGAGCCCTTGACAGAACTTTGAGCTACTCGAGTATTAGCAATTGGGCGCAAAGTACTGTTTAACCACTTAAGCTCCAGGCCTGAAAAGGCCTTAATGACAGCTAAATTTTGTAGTTTTTGCCTCTTTGCGTTTCAACAGTTCTAACTTTTCTATCTTTTAAGTGACACAGTTGTATGAGTACTTGTTTTTTGCGGGAGAAGTTGTATTTTGAGGTGCATAGTTGGTTTACAAATAAAATTACTGCAGAATTAGTAAAAAAAAAATAATAATAATTTGGCGTGAACATAAAAAAGTCTATGCACAAGAACTTTAAAAAAAAAATTGTTTATTATTTATTTTTTATTTTTTCTACACTTTTATGTTTTTTTCCCCTTTTTTATATACCATTCACATTTCACAATAAACTGTTAATTTTACAGATTTTTATGGTTGTGTAAATACCTAATATGTGTAGTTTTCTTTGTGTGTAATGTATGCACAAGAACTTTTAAAAAATATATATATATTTTATTTTTTTATATACTTTTTATTCTTTTTTTCACCTTTTTTTTAGCCTATTAAGAGATAACTATTTAACACTTTTTTTTAATGTTTGGTAATGTATTAGTATACATGAATATGCTAATTCATTACTTTCTGTGTCAGTTCTTGTTACACAGACAGCCCTGGGGCTACTCTAGGTCCCCAGGGCTAACTGGACAGAGTCCCGATGACCCAGTGAAGTAGGGAAATGCCCTTTGATTATGCTGTGGTCACCGACTGCGGCAATCAAAGGATTAAATGTCAGGGATCAGGGGCTTGAGGAACGAAGCTAACTACAGCTCTGTTCCTAGCACCTCTGTGGCCCTGGGAGCTGCAAAACCCCTCTGTGTACAGTAACGTCTGCAGATTAATGGCCCCCCTGCCGTCTAAAGTTGCCATGTGGTTGTTTGGAGTTAAATCCATCCTAAGATATGTCCGGCAGATGTAAACAGAGCCCATAAAAAGGATACATATTTTTCTTATATTAATATAATTTGTTGAGATGTTTGTGCTATTTTATCTATTGTATAGTTTGTTTCTTTTTTCAAATTATTTTATTTGGTTTTCAATAAAAAAAATAAAACAATCACAAATGACATACACTGAATGAGCATCCAGATCAAATTGCAGATCCTATGCAGTGGTCAATTACAACAAATAAAAAAGCATGACTCCATCCACATCAAGTTATCCTAAGTTAACATTTGTCCTATAATAAGATGGGAAGCCATCAGTTCAACATAGCATATCAAATAAAAAGAACTGTAAGAAAAGGGAACATTAAAGGGGTTGTGTCACTACATCGATTCATCTTTCTTCAATACTATTTTCTCAGTTTCATTTTTTAATTCAGGGGCTTGTTTGCTGGCTACTACTGACCTGCAATGACAAACTGTTGAGGACACTAGGTCTGTAACTATAGCAACCAGTGTTGGCAGCCTATCAGGAGAGATTGAGCAGGTCTGTAGCTATAGCAACCTGAGGACCTAATACCCGGGGGGATATCGAGGAATAGGTCGAACACTGGTAAGGAACACATATTGCAAAGTGACTTGTTTAAGCAAGATCTTTAACTTAGAAAGCAATCCTTGTAGTTTGACAACACCTTTAAAGAAACTCTTTCCCCTTCTACCTCCTGTGGATGTCCCCCCCAAGCATCTAAAAAAATGAAAAAGAAGAAATCGGAAAAATGAAGATCCCCGTGTCAAGGTGCAATGTCTGGAAACGCATGGAGTTAAGTCACAGCAAGTTAGTGTATCTTCAAGGAACCCAATGTGTCTGATATATCAGAGGACAAGTACCATTTTGTGTATCTAAAAGGTAGCATACATTCTTTAATTTCCTGCTAGTTCAAGAAATTGCAGATAAATGTTTCCCATGTCTTAAATAACTGCTTTGTCTGTTCTTTGCTCCTCTGTCTCTGATCTATTCAGAAAGAGATAATGTTTAATTTGGGCTGTAGACGTTACCGTTGAGTGAACCTTCGCATTAAGCCAATCACCAAAAGAAGAACATGAATCATGGCTGGAATTTTCTGCTTTGTTGCAAAGGCATGAAACAATAGTGCCAGGGGATCCTATATGATTTCCCATGCCTGGTTGACCAGATCTCCTATTTCCCCTTAGTATGTTTGAGTCTATGGGCTTTCCTATATAGTTTAAGATGTCAAATAATAAAATGTTACCACTAAGGCTATGTTCACGCGGCTTAAACTGGGGCGCATTTCTCCGCGTATTTCGCAGCGTACTGCGATCAAATACGAGCGAAATGCGCCGCAGTCATTACGGTAATCCACAGTTCTCATAGAGAACTATGGATTCGCCTCCTCTCCCCAATACGAAGCACGGGGAAATAAGTGACATGTCATTAATTCCCGGCGCTTACAAGCCGCGAGTAATGACAGTAATGACATACTCACCGCCCCGCAGGAGTAAGCGCCGATCGGCGCGAGCTTCCGAAGTCCAGGCGTAATTGCGGGGCATACAGAACGCCCTGCAATTAGCCGTGTGAACTTAGTCTAAGAGTTCTACATGGTTCTGGTATCAACATGCTCAGGACTGCTCAGTAACCCTGTAATGTGTACATTTGTAAAATAATGTGTGGAGGAGCAAACTTAGATGTGATTTGTAGATGAAGACTTCAAGCAAACATTGCATACTAAGTATGAACACTGAATGAGAGTGAACACGTGAAGTGTTCCTCAATAGGTTTTATAGTATTCTCCTAAGTAGTCCAAGACTTTTAAGGTTATGCAAGCTAATGTCCTTACCTATTTCCATTCACCAACTCCTGGTTGGAAACCTCCAGAGTGCCATGAACATACAACACTAAATTTAAGGTGGAATAGTTATTGCCTATAATTTAGATGATCCCTATCACCCTCATCCAAAATGGATTTAGGAGAATACATTTCAGAAACAGTAGCAGTGTAGTGTTGTACCATGTACCGTGTTAGCCATAGAATTCCCTAGAGGAATGAAGACATCCAGTGATACCTTCTAGTGGCTGAGTATATCGGAAGGTAAGCCATCAGGTATCCTAGTTCTGTTTCTAAGGGAAGATGTTATGTGGGAAACTGAAAAGTCACAGACCTTAATACATATAAGACAGGGATGTTCAATCTTAAAAACATATATAAAGGCAGATAAGGCAATTCAGGAAGGTCATGTTATTTACAATGGGTCAGAAAATAAACAAACTGCAAATTTGTAGGTTCAAACAAGAGGGACATTAGCTCTTGCTCTCATCAGTTTGCTGTCAGGGGGCTTATCTGCAACCTCCATAGCCAAAACTTTCATGTATATTAAAGCCATATTATAAAGTATGATATTTTTGCATTAATTCCTAAAAAGGGTTGTCCCATCTCATAACATTCTATCTAAGGCCAGCTCACTATAAACCAACCTCCGAGAACAAGGAGATGGCTTCACTTGCATAGCTCTCCCTCATTTACTGTATGTCTAAGGGATTTCCAAACATATCCAAACACGCTTCCTCAGCTATATTTGGATATGCCACAGAAGTGAACAGGGAGGACTGCATAAGTGTGGTCATCTCCATGGTCTCTAACAAACCATGAGCTGTCCTTACGAGGTAGGAAAACCCCTTTAATTTCTCCCGTTCTTTCCTGTCCCTCTGCATTTTAAAGAGTACTATTGAAACCTTAATCATAAATTGAGTGGTCCACTCTAGAGGAATGTTTGGCCACTGCGAGATCTGTCTTAGCATTGATAATAGCGAAAGTTGATGCCCTCAGTGAGTCTCTTCCCTGTTTTTCCCACATAGAAGCCTGTGGTGGAATACAGCACCCACATAACCACATACACCATGTTTGAAGATCTAAAGGCAAAATGTTGCCCTGGTCCTGTGTACCTGCTGTGTCAGTGGGACAGGTACAGTCAGTGGTGTGAATTTGCCTGCAGGTCTTGCACCTGTTTTGCAGACAGGGGAGGTACCATGTTCTGATGAGGCCTTCAGGGCACTCCAGACAATGATTTGTTTCAGGTTACATGGTTGCCGGTTGATGGCTGTCACTTTGCTTGTGTGTCAGAAGGAATCCCAGAAATAATAGATTGAGTTCATTTCTCTACTGTGACCACAGGTCCCACTTTGCACCTTGGTTAAGTTTGAAAACAAGAGCTGCAGCAGTCAGGAAACCTAGGACAATTTGAACCTGAACAATAGAAACTGGCCATAAAGTTATGTTCACACAGCGTATTGCGGTGCACACAGGTACGCGCTAAGATACGCCTGTTGTTAAAAGAACGTGCTGGCCAGCGCATACTTTCAAAAGTGCAACGGCCCGACACGTAAGCACCCGAAAGAAGTGATGTCCCTTCTTTTTACGGGCACACAGTTCCGTTGGGAAATATGTGTGTTTTACATAGCACTTAATGGATGTTATGATTTTACTGTATTTGCGGGGCATACTTTGGCACAATTATGCACTGACGTATGCACTGCAGAAACGCCATGTGAACATACCTAAGTGTCTAAGTAAATTGATCTTGGGAGCTGTGAATGTCGTCCCCCTGATTGTCTGTGTGGTTCCAAATGCAAAATATTTAAAAGCCTCACTAGCTAGGAGATAAACTTAAATGCAAGAAACAGATGTGGTATATTACAGAGTCTGTTGGAAGTATTCCAAGCTCCCTTTGTTTATATCAGGATGCAATTGTATTAAACATTCAGTATAGTGTGGCCGAACCTGATGATGTTGTCCACCAATTAGAACAGGGGCCTGCAACGTCGGCTCTCCAGCTGTTGGGAAACTACAACTCCCATCATGCATTTATTTAATCTATATCTGTTGGAATTATGGTAACTTTTTCCAAACAGCTGGAGACCCGACCCATAAATTAGAATATGTCAAGAAAAGTGTAATATGCAAATATTATCTAATACTAAATACAAACCTAAGATCTTGTGTGGAACAATACACATAGAGCTATATGTATGAATGTTGGCGCTGACAGACCAGTTCTAAATAGTTTTAAGGTAGTATAGACTGCGCCAGAATGTATGAACCTGTTCTTCTGCAGTTCATACATACAGGCACCTTGCAGTGCCAATACCACAAGTCTGGCTCAGGCAGACCACCTTTAAAGGGATTATCTCACTACAAGGATTGATTTTTATGTTAAAGATCTTGCAAAAACAAGTCACTTTGCAATATATGTCCATTAACAGTGTCAATACCTATTCTGAGATATCCACTCTTGTATGGGCTGCATCAACTCCTCAGGTTGCTATAGCTACAGACCTGTTTACTCCTTCATGATAGGCTGCCAGGAATGGTTGCTATAGCTACAGATCTGGCTTCTACTGCAGCCTAGCAAAAGCCAGTAAACACACCCTTGAATTCAAAATGAAACCAAGAAATCAGGACTGAGGTGAGATGAATTGATGTAGTGAGACAATCCCTTTAACCTGGTCCAACTGTTCTAACTGTTATGGGCCAACAAAGTTTGGTGCCAAAGAATCATAAATGTGTCTAATTCTATGAATGTGTTGCAACACCCCCCCAGAACGCCCCACATCTTTGGCGCATTAAAACATGTCGCTTCTGCACTTATCGCACCAAAGTTTGGAGTGTGACTGTTCACACATCTATAGAACAGGTCTACTACAGGTTTTTGACGCCAGATAACTGGCACAGCCCCATTCTTACATGTCGCCCACAGATTTGGACAATGGACCGTACACAATTGGTGTTTGTTAACCCCTTAACGACCTTGGGCGTATGAGTACGTCCCAGGGCCGCTAAGGGGCCTTGCAGGGGGATCGCTCCGCGACCCCCACGCACAGCCGCCGGGTGTTAGCAGCAAATCGCCGCTAACACCCGGCAGTAACAGCGCAGGTGGGTGGCTCTGCCCGTCGGCACTGTTTTACCCATCAGGCGCCGCGGCAAAGATGGCCGCGGCGTCTGAATTAACGGCGATCGGTGCCGCGCACCGAATGGTGCGGTGATCGGCATAAGCGCAGCTATGCTGCGCCGATCCGGTCACCGGGCATTGTGGTGGGGAGCCTTGGGAAGGCTCCCGTCACTTACCCTGGCCGGTTTGCCCCACTTCCGTCCGCAGACAGGAAGTGGGGAAACCGCCATCTTTGTACACCCTAATGCATTGCCTATGCAATGCATTAGGTTGTATTAACAATCGCGCCACCTAGGGGTAAACTACCACAGGTGGCCTAAATGTTACAGTAAAAAAAAAAAAAAATAAAGTTTTAAAGTACAAAAAAAAAAGTATTAAAAGTTCAAATCACCCCCCTTTCCCCATTTTACAAATAAAATCATTAAAATATAAAAAAGTTACACATATTTGGTATCGCCGCGTCTGAAAAAGTCCGATCTATAAAAATATATAACATCATTTATCCCGTACGCTAAAACACCGTAGAAGAAAAAAATTCCAAACGCCAAAATTAAGTTTTTTGGTCATTTTATGTCACTCAAAAAATGGAATAAAAGTGATCAAAAAAAGCTGCATGCATTCCAAACTCCTTGCGATAAAAAGTACACTTCAGCCCGCAAAAAATGCCCCATCACTAACGTTCATAGGTGTTATTAAAAAAAAGTTATTGGTCGCACAAAATGGCGCCGTGGCGCAAATTTCAAAAATAGGAAAAGTTTGCCATTTTTTTACGGTACCAAAACATAATGGAAACACTACATGTTTGGTATTGCCGGATGCGTTACAACCTGTAGAATACAGATAAAACATTATATTTACTGAAGATTGAACGCCTTAAAAGCAAAAACCCCGCAAACATGGAGAAATACATTTTTTTTCACAATAAGTCCCACTTGGAATTTTTTAGCGGTTTCCCAGTATATTCTAGAGTATAGTGAATAACACCATTAGAAAGTACATCTTGTCCCGCAAAATAAAAGCCCTCATGTGTCTATGTAGGTGGAAAAATAAAGAAGTTATGGCTTTCAGAAGGCGAGGAGAGAAAAACGAATGTGTCACAAAAAAAAAACGCCGGGTCATTTAGGGGTTAAAGACTTATACCAATGTAGGTCTACTGATAGCACACTAGATCCTCTATACTCGTGATCCAAGTAGGGCACCTTGTATTGTCTCAGTAATTCTTGTCTAGAATGATTACTCTTGCAAGGGCAAGCAAGTTGATATTTTAAAAAACAACAATACAATCAGTTTTACTTTAACAATAAGTATTAGGCTATGTTCACACGGCCATCTGCGGGACGTAATTCAGTCCGTAATTACGCGCCGGAGTGCGCCAATTACGGGCTGAATACATCCTAGTAACTACGGTAATCCACAGTTCTCAGAGAACTATGGATTACGTCTCCTCTCCCCGCCCGGCGAATACGCCGAGGGGGGAGATAATTGACAGGTCACTTTCTAGCGGTGTATACGCGCCGCTAGCAGTGATTCTCTATGGGCCGGCGAAGTGCCAGCCCCCTGCTCCCTTCCCGCTCCCGCCCCAGGGACGTAATTACGTCCCGCAGTTAAGCCGTGTGAACATAGCCTTACTGTACATAAAATCCAGCTGAAACCAACAACACTGAGATGACCCTGTAATGTGTATGGATGCATCCCAACTCTCCCTTTACAGTAGTTGTCAAAGGATAGAATAATCAGGTATGTTAGATTTCAACGTGCTCTTTTGTTCCTTAAAGATAAAAGCTGCTGCTGGGGTCTGACAGCGGCTTATTACCCAAATTCCATGTAAATAAAAATAAAATGCCAACATTGTGTAAAATAAATGCAAATAAAATTGTAAATAAATAATTTAAAAAAAAACACACGGTTTAATTGCGGGGCGTAATTACGACACCTCGCCGGCCCATAGACTACCATTACATAGCGCTAGTAAATGACATGTCACTTATCTCCCCCGCGGCGGATTCGCCGAGCAGGGAGAGGAGACGGAATCCATAGTTCTCTATAAGAACTGTGGATTACCGTAATGACTGGGACGTATTTCAGCCCGTGATTCGCGCAGTACGTCCGCGAATTACAGGCTGAAATACGTGCCCAAATAAACCGTGTGAAAATGGTCAAATAGCTAAAACCGCAAATTAAAGCACTGATATCATGACATCAAACTATGTAGCAACTATTTACAAATATCCATAACTAAAAAAGGGACACACTTTCAAAATAATTTGAATTACTCATTGCCCAAAGAATTCTAGGCTATGTTCACACGATGTATTGCGGCGTGTACAGTACGCGCCGCAATACATCGTGTGTCTCGGGAGCTTTCGCTGAGCAGTGCGTAATCCCATGGCGCGTGGGGGGCGGCGGACTGCATTACTTATCACTTATCTCCCTGCGCGTACAATACGATTGTATTGTATGAGCGGTGAGAGGAGGCGTAATCCATAGTTTTCTATGAGAGCTATGAATTACCGTAATTTCGGCGCACATCTCGTCCGTATTAGAGCGCAAATACGCGGTGAAATGTGTGCCGAAATTACACCGTTTGAACATACCCTTAGGCTAAGTTCACACGGCTAATTGCAGGGCGTATAGTACACGCCACGTATTGTACGCCCGGGGAGAGAAGGCGTAATCCATAGTTCTCTATGAGAACTGTGGATTACCGTAATGACTGGGGCGCATTTTGCTCGTATTAGAGCGCAGTACGCCGTGCGCCCTAATTTAACCCGTGTGAACATACCCTAAGATTTGTACTGGAGCGTTGTATCTTTCGGGAGCTCGCGCTAATACGCGCGTACTCCCACGCCGCGGGGGGGGGGGCTGGCAGCCCGACGGCCCCATTGACATTCATTACTCGTGGCGCATATTCGCCGTGAATAATTGACATGTCACTTATCTCCCTGTACGGACTATACAATTGTATTGTGTGAGCAGGGAGAGGAGGCGTAATCCATAGCACTCTATGAGAACTATGGATTACCGTAATTTCGGCGCGCAGCTCGCCCGTATTAGAGCGCAAATACACGGCAAAATGCGTGCCAAAATTATGCTGTGTGAACATACCCTTAGTCAAACGTACATGTACTAAATAAAAGAAATGTGCCTGGTCATGAACAGGGGAAAATGGTCTGGTGTTGAGGTGGTTAAAATAGTAACTGGTCATAAGTGGCTTGGATAACCATGTAGAATGATGATATACATGAAACCAAGTAAAACAATGTAAAATAGAATTACACCCACATAACAGGGGTGTAAATGCAGAGGCACTTCTATGTGCCTGTGTGCGTGAGAACATATACTATGAGGCAGGACACGGACTGCAGTAGGGGTGGGAGAAATTCCAGAAGTCTCATTAAGTGATTTTTTTTCAAGTTTCCAAGACAGACATGGTAGCAATAGACCCACCAGGTCTCTCAAGATGGCAATATTATTCCAGTTCTTTGCAAGTCACTAGAAAGAGCTTTGACGAAGCAACAATGTTTGTTTACCAGCTGGGAGGCCTGGAACAAGCGAGCTCATAGGAAACGCTTACAATGTGAGGGCTTCTGCTAAATTAAAAACAACTGGCTGGCAGCGAAGAAAGTATATATATAGCAGAGCAGATCCGCACAGCTGTGGAGCTCAATCACAAGATTACAGACTAAAAGGCAGTCACAAGTTAAAGTCACTGAAAAGCACATAAAACACGATAAAAACATGGTCCCGAAAATAACACCAAAAGACATGATAATATATATAACACCAAACAAGCCTGCTGAGATAAAGACAAAAATTATACATGTAGTTTTAGATTTAACTAAGGCCCCGTTCACACGGCTTATTGCCGCTGTAATTGCGGGGACGGATTTCGCCCCACAATTACGGCGGCAGCCGTGCAGCGGGGCGGGGGGCCTGCAGCTCGCCGGCCCCATAGACTGTTATTATCTACAGTGCGTACGCGCCGTAAATAATTCACATGTCACTTTCTCCCCGCCCAGCGGATTCACCGAGCGGGGAGGAGAGGCGGAATCCATAGTTCTCTATGAAAGCTGTGGATTACCGTAGTTACTGGGACGGATTGGAACCGTATTGCAGCGCAAATACGGCGCGCAGTACGGCTCCAATCCGCGCCCAAATAAGCCGTGTGAACATTGCCTTACCTAGGGCCCTTCAGAAAGCTTCTTGATCAGGGTGTTTACTGGTGGTACCAGTATTTGGTTACTACTTTTTTGGGAATACATTCATATCTTTCTACTTTACTTATGTCTGGTTAGTGTTACATCTATATCTTTTTAATTGACTAATATTTTTGGCCCTTGCTTAGTACTATCCTTTTCATAAAAGGTTACGTCTAAGATTATGGGCCTCATGTAAGAAAACTGTCTTGGTCTAAGACTTTCTTTGTTGCCCATAACAATCAATTGGAGCTACCATTTCATATTGTTATATTTACCAACCTGTCCCCCGCTGATTGCGCTCTGGAAATTCCTGGTGATCCGATCCTCTTTACTACTGGGCAGGGGCCTAGCTACAGGGGGTGCAGCGGTAGCAGTCGCTACCAGGCCCTGCGGCCTGAGGGGGCCCAAAAGCCCTCCTGCCACATAAGAAGATACCAGTATTGTAAATGGTGCATGGTAACTGGGGGGCCCCCATTTCACTTTTTGCACTAGGGTCCAAGTGCTTGAAGTTACGCCTCTGCTACTGGGGTTTCATTCCAACACTCAGGAGTGGCTCGAGCACCACTGTAAGTCAATGGAGCGCGAGCCACATCTGTGTGTCAAGATGAGAACCTGGAAGAGGATTGGATTTCTGGGGACCTCCGGAATGGCAGCGATGGGGATCAGGAAGGTAAATATAACTTTTTTGCATGCTACGTGAATAGATGTCAATTTAAGGTGCAGCTTTCTGTCCACCTAGTGGAGAGATATATGGATTACCACCAATCAGCTGCACCTGGCTATTTTTCTTTACTAGCATGGGGGCCTATGTTGCCTCTATGCTTTGTTTAGTCTCACTTCAGCTTTACTAGCAGTGAGTATGGCCATGTTTCTGTTTTTCTTCTGAGTTAAAAAATTTTTCCCCTTTTTCTGTATATTTTGTGATTTTAAGGGAGTTTAGGGACCTGCAATACATGAGGAGCCGTGAAGGAGGCTTGCAGGCTTACAATATAGTGGCCATTATGTTAACCAATACCTCATATTTGATATTTTTCCAGTATGTGAAATAGTTTTTTTTGCCCAACAGTACTGGGGATTGGATGCCAGTAGAATACCAGCAGTCGCCCCCCTTATGCATGGAAGGTGTGTGAGCGTCTGTCTTACGGGTATTTGTGCATCTGTTTAGTCTCCCAACGTATGGTACTGTGGCTTTTTAACTTTTTTTTTTTACCCTGATTATTTTTTTCTGCCGGAAAACCTCTTTAACACTGTATGCATTAATTTGGGACCTATATTGGAGGTGGCTACAAGGCACTGTTTTTTTCACTTCATTCTATTCATTTTTGTTACTCCAGTGAGATCGAAGCTTGTCAGAAAGTCTTTTACATGGGCCAATCAGCTTAGGGAACTTTTGTGGGACTTTAATCAATGAAATTAACTCTTGTTTGGCTAATTGTGCCTGCAGATAAATCCTTAAAAAAGACTGACATAAGGAAGCTTACTACCCTGTTTCACCGAAAATAAGACACCCCTAAAAATAAGACGTAGTGCATTTTTAGTTATGAAATTTAGAGTTTGGCTGCTTAGGCTGATGTTTGTGATGAAATCACTACAGTATATAAATACATATTGGGCCACATGTATGAAAACTGTCTAGGTGTAAAACTTACTTTGTTGCCCATAGCACCAGAGAGCACCCCTTTCATTTTCCCAGAGCACTATATGAAATGAAAGGGGAGCTCTGATTGGTTGCTGTGGGCAACAAAGTGAGTTTTACACCTAGACAGTTTTCATACATGTGGCCCATTGATGTTTTGCTCAACAATAAATGTGAATTATTGTTCATAGAAAAAAAACATCCCCTAAAAATGAGTCTTAGCTCGTCTTTAGAAGCAAAAATTAATATAAGACACTGTCTTATTTTCGGGGAAACAGGGTATGGATGAACACCGTAGAGTCTCTGAAACTTCAAAGTTTAGTATAGTCTTTATTGTGCTTCAATCTCCTGCTTTACATAACCATGTAATTAGCTCTTAGAAATGCTAAAATTCATCCCACTCTACTCAGCCTTTTCTTATTCAGATGTACTGCCCCCGGCCTGAAGGGTTATCCTTACATCTACTATTTTAAGCCCAATTGACCTACAAATGTATGTTTGTGAGGGGTTTACAACAAGCGTTTTTCTGTGCAATAGCAACAAAAATGGACACAAGTAAATAAGAATCTGTATAGTGGACAAGTCTTCTGTACTGTAGCCAGGTTGACCTTCCATGTTTTACCTGCCACATTTGGCATAAATCTAATGCCCCTACATTAGACACATATTAACAGTCTGCAGACAATTCTTTTGGGGAACTGGTGTCTTTAGAAGGCGTTTTAATAGGCTTTACCAGATTGGAGTCGGGAAGGAATTTTTTCCCTAAAATAAGAACAATTGGCTTCTACCTCATGGGGTTTTTTGCCTTCCTCTGGATCAACACTATAGCACAATAGGCTGAACTGGATGGACGTCTTGTTTTTTTTTTGACCTTACAAACTATATGTAAAAACTATATGTACTTCTACTGCCCTGTATTTTTGGCTACAGAAAACTGTCATGAAGAGATGTAATACATTGGACAAAGAGCATAGCTGATGTGACATGGAAATGATTTGTGCTTGCTCTTGTTAGCAGGGTCTATGATTAGCTTGTGTATTTCTGTATATTGTCAATCAGTGATTAAAGGAGTGTTCTCCTCCGACAACTTTCTGCATTGCGGGTCGGCTCGTCACAGGAGGAGGCTGTGCTTGCACGGCTCTCTGTTCATTTCAGTGGGAGTTACATACAATTATGTTTAGCTGTCTTTGGATTTCCTATTGGAATGAACAGAGAAAAGCACACCCAGTGCAGCCACGTCTCTATAGTCTGTAGCCAGCAACAAGCTGCAGACCAGGGAGGTTTGCAGATGGGAATATCGCCTTAAAGAGCACCCAACAACAAAAAAGACCCATATATATAAAACTGAGAAAGGCCCACATAACCTGCTCAGCCCTGTTTTATTAGCTGGCTTTAGAAATATATAATCCCATATATGTTTAATAGTAAAAATCTAGCTTTGGTGTACTTTTAACCTTTTTAAAACAGCAGGGCTGGGCAGGTTATATGGGACAAATAAGGGCATCTATCTATCTACATATCTTACTATCTATCTATCTATCTATCTACATATCTGTGTCTGTCTATCTATCTACATATCTTACTATCTATCTATCTATCTATCTATAATCAATGAAGGAATAACAATGCAATGGAATCGGTTTACAGATTCTTTTGTAACACATTGTTACAAAATATTTAACGTCTCAGATAAGATATTGAATTTGGTACTTTTTTCATATGTAAAGTTTTGCAATTTTCTTTAACATGTTACAACATCTATAAACGTTAGCTCAAATTTCTTCTCGGAAATGATGGAACATACGTGTCTATACCTAGAAATGTGAGAAGCCTTCTTCCTTTAATAATGAACTCCGTGAACTGCTGTGTTTGTTCTTTTAGGAAATGCCTTACTTGGGGTTTGTCTGCAGCTTGCACAGGACTGCCTTTTCCTCCATTTAGTGTTACTGGGATAGCGGTATGTTTATCTTTTATATTTCAAACAGATACATGAGGCCAATTCAAGATATTATACCACGCATATCTTCCAAGTGATCCTAACTACAGAGAATGACGTACTGATGGCCATTATCTGTGTACACTAGAAGCTGGTTCGAGTTACCTGGACGGTCAACTGTTAGAATGCATCTAAATTTGGGACCACTGACATTCAAGGGTCCAGTACAGTGACATCCTGGCATTTGATGCTACTGCTGTTTATTCCCCAACCACTTACTTTATTGCTCAGTTTTGTAAGAAGTAGAATCTAAAATGTTAATCTTCTTAGGTTTTGTGTTTAAGATCCTCTATTACCTATAGTAACATATGGAAACTTACAAGACAAAAACACTACAACTCTTTATAATGAAGACATTTTTTTTGCAGCATAACAACTTTCCTGAAGTTGTAGTAGCAGCAGTAGTAGCAGTAGAAGTAGTAGCTGTAGTAGTATAATAAAGCGCCAGCTGTATTTTAGTAATATTCCATAACATAGATAGCATGTGTGCTTACCCTATGTGCCTTTTCCTCATTTCAATGGTTTTCTCCTTATGATATTGCTCACACATGTCTGATTCTGTCAATGTTCCCTTGGTACAGAGCTACAGATGAGAAGATCTCTCAGGACTGTTGTATGACCACAGACTGAAGTGTGAGAGCTCTTCTTCTGCCTTTTGCTCTCACTCTATTTATAAGCCCGCTGAGTTTTCTAAGGACACTGCCTCCTCCACTCCCCTCTCACGCCTCTGCCTGGCATTAACCCCTCCAATCATGTTAGGCTAGCAAATGGTTAACTTTTCCAACTTTTGCTGAAGTTAATAATATGAAAACTGTTATCCATGTCTTAAAACAGATCAGCCATGTATTTACTGTACATACTGTATTCATACGGGTGTAGGTATGAGCTGCTGGCTGTGAAGTAGTTAATTTTAGTGCTATCTAAAAAAACTTTGGATTATTGTGCTTCTGTAACCGTTTTATACTCTTGTGACTAGACTTTACCCAGATAACAATAGCTGCAGGCAAGGTTCCTGATATGAACTTTTGCATGCATGGTACTACTGTCTGTTCTTAAGAGTTTCCAATGTCATAGTATTTGGGTTGGTTTTCAGACCTCAATAAAAAGTGAACCCTGATCTTATAAGCTATTCAGAGTTATAAAATTACTTGTAGATGCTCCGTCCCAGGATGAGGACTGTAGTAGATTCACCTAAGGGCAGATTTTTTGTCCTAGCACAATGATTACAATCTCCCCTATACTGGCGGCTTCATTCTCCTTCATCCCCCCCCCCCCTCCTCTCCCTCCCCAATTGCTGCATGCCAACCACAGTGTAAACATTTAGGGGTCAAGTCCCACTGTATTTGCCAGCATATATAAATTCCTTAGCATGTCATATGGTCATCCAACCAGATGGTGGCAGTATTTTGGTTACAAGCCAACACAGGAGACGCTAAGGAATAAATATATCAGACTAGAAGTTAACTGTACTGGAAAATGCATCTACTTAAAGGGGTTTTGCCACAATCTCATTTCATACATCCTGCATTCAGCTCTTCAGCTCTGTGTGCTCAGAAGGGGGTGTAAGATTTGTTTGAATTGCATATCATGTGAACCAGCAGGATGACATTACCAGGCCTTTCCTCACTCTAGTCAAAGAAAAGTCTTTTTATGTATAGAGCTGTGAGTAGCTACAATGCAGCTCAGAGGTAAAGTTTTTGCCTAACAGCACAAGGGTCCTAGGTTCAAATCCCTGCAGGAACCAAACCTGTGGGGTTTTTTTCTCTTTATCATTGCACATACCTCATTGAGGTTTCTATTTTTTTTTTATTTGCACTGTTTGACTAATTACTTAGGAGCACAGAGGACAGGAGTAGAATGACAGCACCTGGGGTTTGAGCATTCAGTAGCTGCCTGAGAGGAGCGGTGATGTCTGAGCATGTGTGACCAGGACTGAGGAGCTCTTATCATTGGTTGTATCCCCTGGAGATGAGCTGTAAACAATGGATCACTAAAGGAGCAGCTAAAACAAAAACAGTGCAGAAATTTTAATAATAATGAATGATGAAAATGTTTGTTATTTAATTTGCAGGCTTCCCACCACAATTTTACTTTGTGGCAAAACCCTATTAACGGCCGAGTTCTTTTCCAAATTTATAAAGTATATATATATTATATAAAATATATATATATATATATATATATATATATATATATATAGTGACAAAGCGCAAGGCCTTGTCATTGAAGGCTGATATGTGCCACCGTACCCCTGGGCTACGGTGGAGTAAGTCAGTTAATTAGGTCTGCAACCTTAGGTTGCAGACACCTTACTTACGTTGTTCATCACTGTGTGGTTGGTATGGAAGAGGCCAAGTACTTGGGATACATTGTGGGGAGAGGATTAAACCACAGATTAATAAGGTAGAAGCCATACAAGGTTGGCCACGACCACTAACAAAAAAACAGGTAAGGGCATTTTTGGGCATTGTAGGCTACTACAGACGATTTGTGCCAGACTTTGCCACAATAGCCGCCCCTCTAACCGAACTCACAAAAGGGTCCCAGTCGGTCATGGTTAAGTGGTCTCCAGTGGCCGAAAAAGCTTTTGGTGAATTGAAGCGGGCCTTGTGTAACCAACCAGTCATGGTAGCTCCGAACTTCTCTAAGGAGTTCATAGTCCAGACGGATGCGTCTGATGTAGGCCTGGGTGCAGTAATGTCACAGGACATAGATGGGGAAGAACACCCCGTAATGTATCTCAGCCGCAAACTGTCCCCGGCAGAGAAAAATTATTCTATTGTGGAGAAGGAGTGCCTGGCTATTAAGTGGGCCTTGGATGCACTCAGATATTATCTGCTGGGTAGACGGTTCACACTAGTCTCTGATCATGTGCCATTAAAATGGATGAGGTTAAAAAAAGGCAACAATGCAAGAATAACGCGCTGGTTTCTGGCATTGCAGGATTTTTCCTTCAAGGTCGAGCATAGGCCTGGTAAACTGCATGGAAATGCAGACGCCTTATCGAGGGTGCATTGCCTGGTGAGCTTTGGGTAGAGGGGGGGGGGTTATGTGACAAAGCGCAAGGCCTTGTCATTGAAGGCCGATATGTGCCACCGTACCGCTGGGCTACGGTGGAGTAAACCAGTTAAATAGGTCTGCAACCTTAGGTTGCAGACACCTTATTTACGTTGTTCATTGCTGCTTTAAGCAGTGGATTCCGGGTCTGGCTTTACTGGAGCAATCTTAGAGCTGGGTGGGGGACTGCTCCCACATATCCACTCCAGGATTTCCTTGGCCTATAAAGGCAGAGGGTCAGGTGTCCTAGGTGTGGTACACCACGCCGAGCTTGGAGGGTGTGAGGGAAAGTTAGTCTGTGTAAAGTCTCTCTGAGGAAAGCTGGACGTCTCTGCTTACATGCTGCTACTTTTGTGTATGGTGAGCTGAACCTGTTATGTTATACGTTACTGCCTGAAGAAGGGTGCTGTTTAAGTTCTGTTTACGCATCTGCTGAAGAAAAGCTGTTTATGTTCTGAACTTTCTGTTTAAATAAAAACATGTTAAAGTGAACGCATTTGTTGTCGTGGTCCCTGTGACGGAGCTGAGCCCCCCCCAAGTGGTGGGGGATGCGGGCAGTCTCGCGCTCCTGGAAGAGTCACAGAGGGCAATAAAAGACTGAATGTCCTGGGTTAAAGCTGTGGCAGCGGTGCAAACAGGTGCTTCCAGCATGGATGAGCTCATCAAGCAACTGGTGCAAGCCAATCTCCAGCAGCAGCAGCAGATCAACACCCAGCAGCAGAGGGCACACACGGAGGCCATGCAGGCCCAAGGTGAGACCAATCAGCTCCTGGTCCATCCGCGCTGACAGAAACCGCTCCAAAGAAGGAGGAACCGGCAGATGACAATGGCAGAGTGCGAAAGTCGGTAAGAGAGGCATTACAAAAGATGACGCCTGAAGATGATGTGGAGGCCTTCCTAACCATATTTGAGCGAGTGGCCGAGAGAGAAAAACTCCCCACAGAGCAATGGGCGGAGGTCCTGGCACCTTACCTGACTGGAGAACCGCAGAAGGCCTATTTTGATCTTCCCCTGCCAGAGGCCAAAATCTACGGCAAGCTAAAGGCAGAAATCCTCGCCCGTCTGGGGGTGAATCTGGCTGTCTGAGCCCAGCGAGTGCAACACTGGGAGTATGCTCAAGACAAGCCCCCCAGGTCGCAAATGTTCGACTTGTTCCACCTGGTGCAGCGCCAGAATTCTGTACCCCGACGCAGATGGTGGAGAGAGTTGTAATGGACCGGTTCATCCAAACCATGCCCAAAGCTATACAATGCTGGGTTGCTCAGGGAGATCCCCAGTGTGCTGATGATCTGGTGAGCCTGATGGAGAGGTACCTAGCCGTGTAAATCTCCTATGACCGACCAGTGGCCGGTAGGTCGGCTGCCAGGCCCTCCAAGAAGTGGCCCAAACCATTGCCAGAAGGATGAGTCCGAGTCCCAGCAGATCCCCAGCCTGGTCCAGTGAGGAGTCTTCGCCCCGTGATATGCTGGAGGTGTCAAGAGCCGGGGCACATTGCAGCACACTGCCCCCTGTCCTCAAAGCCCATGGACTGCAACGTCGGCCGCCGCTGTTCCTGGTTTGCCTACCCTGCCTACAGTGCCGTACCTCACCCTGGCGAGTGTCCCCAGGTCTGCCAGGTAACGGTTAATGGGGTAGCAGTGTGTGGGCTTTTGGACTCCGGGAGTTTGGTGACCCTGTTAAGGGCCACACTCCCTCATGTGCTGGTTCCCGGCAAGAGGATTGAGGTACAATGTATCCATGGGGACACTAAGGACTACCCAGTGGCAAGGTGACTGTGGCTACAGAGCAAGCTACCCTGTCCCATACTGTGGGGGTCGTAGAAAATCTTATGTACCCTATAATTCTGGGAAGAGACTTTCCGGCGTTTTGGGACTTGTGGGGTAAGGCCATGACCACGGGCCACAGGAGGGGCCCAAACAATCCTTAGAAGGGTAATAAAAAGGAAAATGATATATATAAGAATGTGACACAGGAATTTCCATTGGTAGTATTAGCCGGGGATGAAGATGAGGAATCATCCCAGGAGTCCAATATCCCTGATCTGGAGGTGTCCCGGGAAAATTTTGGGACCGCCCAGCTCAGGGACCTGACGTTAAAAACTGCTGTGGAAAACGTCACCGTGATAAATGGGGTTCCCCAGGAACCAGGGGCAGACCACAGGTTTCCACACTTTGCGATGGTTAAACAACTACTGGTACCAAGGTCCTACCGCCGGATGGTATTGAACCTAGCCCACTCTCACGTGTTGGGGGGACACTTGGGGCAAGATAAGACCCGGGAGCGAATCTTGCAAAGATTCTATTGGCCAGGATGTCATAGGGAAATATTAGAGTTCTGTCAGTCCTGTCCCACGTGCCAATTAACCGCCCCAGTGTCGCATTTCCGCAGCCCCTTAGTACCACTTCCCATTATAGAGACCCCTTTCGAGCGGATCGCAATGGATCTGGTGGGACCACTGGTGAAATCGGCTAGGGGTCACCAATACATTCTAGTGGTTCTAGATTATGCTACCCGCTACCCGGAAGCCGTGCCCCTAAGGAATTCCTCATCGAAATCCATTGCCCGAGAGTTAGTGCATATTTTTTCCAGGACAGGTCTGCCAAAAGAGATCCTGACTGATCAGGGAACACCCTTCATGTCCCGAGTTATGAAGGAGTTGTGTAAGGTCCTGTGTATTAAGCAGCTACAGACTTCAGTGTACCATCCGCAAACGGATGGGCTAGTCGAGCGGTTCAACAAGACACTGAAGGCCATGCTCAAAAAGGTTGTGGAAAAAGATGGGCGGGACTGGGACTGCTTAATTCCCTACCTATTGTTTTCTATTAGGGAAGTTCCCCAAGCCTCCACCGGGTTTTCACCCTTTGAACTGCTGTACGGGCGGCATCCTCGTGGGCTACTGGATGTAGCTAAGGAGACCTGGGAGAGCGAGGCCATGCCATACAAGAGTCTCATTGAGCACATTGCCCAAATGCAGGAAAGGATCGCCAATGTCATGCCCATAGTTAAGGAGCATTTGCTCCAGGCTCAGGAAGCCCAAAGTAGGGTTTACAACCGGACAGCCAGGATTAGACAATTCCACCCCGGTGATCGGGTACTCGTCCTGGTCCCCACGGTGGAAAGTAAATTCCTAGCGAAGTGGCAGGGACCGTTCGAGGTCGTTGAGAGAGTTAACGAAGTTAACTACAAGATACACCAACCGGGGAAAAGGAAGCCTATCCAGGTGTACCATGTGAACCTCCTCAAGCCCTGGAAAGGCAGGGACTCAACGGTTACCCCATGTCTGCTCACCCAGTCAGCAGTGGGGTTCCAAGATGTCACCATTGCCGACACGCTCTCCCCCTCCCAGAAGCAACAGTGCAGGGAGCTATTAGAGCAAAACAGAGATATGCTCTTTGATCTACCAGGTCTCACGTCCGTAATTGAGCATGAGATTGTCACAGAACCTCAGGTGAGGGTGAATGTCAAACCATATAGAATTCCCGAGGCCCGGAGACAGGTGGTATCCCAAGAGGTAGAGCGGATGCTAAAACTGGGGGTAATAGAAGAGTCTAAGAGTGGTTGGTCAAGCCCGATAGTCTTGGTGCCAAAACCGAGTGGGGAAGGGCATTTCTGTAATGACTACAGAAAACTTAACGAAGTCTCTAAGGTGGACGCCTACCCGATGCCGAGAGTAGACGAGCTTATTGAGAGGCTAGGGCCGGCCCATTATATCACCACGTTAGACCTCACCAAGGGGTATTGGCAAATTCCCCTGTTAAATGAAGCCAAGGAGAAGACTGCCTTCTCCACTTCTGAGGGGTGCTACCATTACACCAGGATGCCCTTTGGTCTGCAGGGAGCCCCAGCCACCTTCCAAAGCGCCATGGATCGCATATTGATCCCCCATAGGAAATATGCCGCAGCATACCTAAATGACATTGTCATATTCAGCCAGGACTGGAAAAGTCATCTAAGGAAACTGCAGGCTATCATAAATGCCTTAAGGAGAGCGGGGTTTACCATCAACCCTAAGAAATGTGTGGTTGGTATGGAAGAGGCCAAGTACTTGGGGTACATTGTGGGGAGAGGTTTAATCAAACCACAGATTAATAAGGTGGAAGCCATACAAGGTTGGCCACGCCCGCTAACAAAAAAAACAGGTAAGGGCATTTTTGGGCATTGTAGGCTACTACAGACGGTTTGTGCCAGACTTTGCCACAATAGTCACCCCTCTAACCGAACTCACGAAAGGGTCCCAGTCGGTTATGGTTAAGTGGTCTCCAGAGGCCGAAAAATCTTTTGGTGAACTGAAACGGGCCTTGTGTAACCAACCAGTCCTGGTAGCTCCGAACTTCTCTAAGGAGTTCATAGTCCAGACAGATGCGTCTGATGTAGGCCTGGGTGCAGTAATGTTGCAGGACATAGATGGGGAAGAACACCCCGTAATGTATCTCAGCCGCAAACTGTCCCTAGCAGAGAAAAATTATTCTATTGTGGAGAAGGAGTGCCTGGCTATTAAGTGGGCCTTGGACGCACTCAGGTACTATCTGCTGGGTAGACGGTTCACACTAGTTTCTGATCATGCGCCATTAAAATGGATGCGGTCAAAAAAAAGGCAAAACAGTGCCAGAATAACGTGCTGGTTTCTGGCATTGCAGTATTTTTTCTTCAAGGTCGAGCATAGGCCTGGTAAACTGCATGGAAATGCAGACGCCTTATCGAGGGTGCATTGCCTGGTGAGCTTTGGGTAGAGGGGGGGGGGTTATGTGACAAAGCGCAAGGCCTTGTCATTGAAGGCCAATATATGCCACCGTTCCTCTGGGCAACGGTGGAGTAAGCCAGTTAAATAGGTCTGCAACCTTAGGTTGCAGACACCTTATTTACGTTGTTCATCACTGCTTTAAGCAGTGGATTCCGGGTCTGGCTTTACTGGAGCAGTCTTAGAGCTGGGTGGGGACTGCTCCCACATATCCACTCCAGGATTTCCTTGGCCTATAAAGCCAGAGGTTCAGGTGTCCTGGGTGTGGTATGCCACTCCGAGCTTGGAAGGTGTTAGGGAAAGATCGTCTGTGTGAAGTCTCTCTGAGGAAAGCTGGACTTCTCTGCTTACATGCTGCTACGTTTGTTGTATGGTGAGCTAAACCTGTTTATGTTATACGTTACTGCCTGAAGCATGGTCCTATTTAAGTTCCGTTTACGCATCTGCTGAAGATAAGCTGTTTATGTTCTGGACTTTCTGTTTAATAAAAACCCGTTAAAACTAACGCATTTGTTGTCGTGGTCCCTGTGACTGAGCTGACCCCCCACAACACATTATATATACATACACACATATATATATATATATATATATATATATATATATATACACACAGTATATATATATATATATTGTAAGCTGCCGCTTAGCTCTGGGACGCCATCTTGGCCCGTCCTGGGGATTCCCGCTTGGCTTTAGGATCGCTGTCCTTGGTAGAACAGTATTGGCTAAAAGATCTTCTGACACAGGGATTATTTCAGACTGGCCTCAACCAGTTTTATTGAGGCACTGTTCACAGAAAACAAAACATAAAAATAAATCCTTGGCTGTCTGGCCACTTACTCACATACAGAGACCCTCTCTGTCCAGAGGTCTGTGCCTATCGCACAGCACCTCAAAGTCACAGTGTCCTCACTGTACTCCAGGCTTCCCTATAGCCTCTGGGGGCCAGAGCTCTCCTCCAGCTCCTCTGTTGCTCCACTCTCAGGTGGAAGACCACGCCCCCTGATCACCTGGAGTACTAGGCTTTTATAGGCCTCCAGAGATGTCCAATATCTGGGCTGGAACCCAGGGACCTGGAATGCGGGGACAGCCACCCACCCGACACTATAGCTGTCCCGGAAGAGCCACCCCATACCTAGCTGCCTTGCAGCTATTCTAGCCGCTACCGTAAGTGACAGTAATATAACACTGACACAAAATAGGTGGCTTTTCCCCACTGAGCCCAGTTCCTCGGTGGCGCATCTGCAGAGGGTCTCCGGCCGTATACCCACTAGTGTCAGGATCATGCGACAACCAGTAGTTGCTCTGCCACATATCCCGCCCCTCTGATAAAGGCCATAGGGCTTTCTCACATTGCCCAGGCTCCCTCCGGGGTCAAAGCTCCTACTTTGGGGCAACATCTTCCCTATATCTGCAGGGGCAGAGATGACATGGTCCACATACAACTTAGTTGTGGGCTCATAGCATGCACTCAACACACATTGGGCAACAGACAGTTTACTGCCACTTACTATAGGTGTCACAACCCACGCACGCTCTACTACAGAGGCCATCACCCACAGCCCGCATGCCGACATTCACAGGGTTACTAATGACAATCCCATTACTAGCGCTATCAGACCTTGTAGGCTGCTTATACACACCGATTACCTTGGCATTGTGCTCCCTGGGCAGAGTTTTCACCATCTTGGGTCTCTCATAAGCAAGAGGCCCCTGATTTGTCTCAGTAACTATACGGCCGTGTTCACACGGCTTATTCACGGTGGATTTGTGAGCCGGATTGCGCTCGCAAATCCGGCGTGAAGGGGCGGGACGGGGGCGGAGCGCGGCGGAGGCGCCGCTCCCCGGCCCCATAGACTGTCATTATCTACGGCGCATACGCGCCGTAAATAATGTGCATGTCACTGTCTCCCCCCGCGGCGGATTTGCCGAGCGGGGAGGAGCGACGGAATCCACTGTTCTCAATGAGAGCAGTGGATTACAGTAATTACTCCGACGGATTGGCGCCGTACTGCAGCGCAAATCCGGCGCGGAGTACGGCGCCAATCTGTGGACAAATAAGCCGTGTGAACGAGGCCTACTAGTGTTATCAGAAGCGGTAAGAACAGCACCCTTCTCAGGGTCTCTATACACCAAGGCCCTTAGTGCTGCACCTGAGACAAAACCTGCTACCTCTTTGTCTGCAGGCTCATCATGAGACGCAAACTTCTCTTCATCACCAGGCCTCTGGCCCCCACTGACCATCTCCTGTCCTTTAGGGGCAGATACAGCTTCAAATTTCCCTGGACCCTGAGCTCCGCCTCTGGGCTACTTGCTGTCACTTGGTTCCTACCAGAGGAAATATGGTCTACCTCACTGACCCCCTCAGTGATGATAACCTCCACTTCAGTATGACCGACTGTGAAAGAAGGTACCTCTGTGCCACTCTTCACCTGTAGGTCCATAATAACATTATTATTGAAGATAGTCGCAACATCAAGGGAAGCTCTGCAGATTACCTGAGCCTCCTTACCAGGTGAGTTTCTAATATCTGAGGACTTGCTCGTCCCTCCATACCCCTGACTTACAGTGGTGGGAAGACCATCTTCATGGCCTGTTTCCGTTTTTTCCTGCAATATCCTTGCATGACTACAGGGGTCACTGGCACTCACCTGAGCTTCACAGCCTGCCACAGGTATTTGACTTGTGGTGACCACTTGAGGAGGATTATATTGTACTACAGAGACCACAAGCCATGTCTGCTCTGCAGTCAGGACCTCACCAATATCAGAGGACACATGCCCCTGTGCACAGCTTTCACCTGCTCCGTTTAGCAGCAGACCCTTGGCAGCAATGTGTGGAGAGGTTTCCTTCACATCCCCTACACCCATCTCTAAGGGAGAACTCTCAGTTTCTATCTGGGTCACTCCTATATCTTGATCACTATCAAAGTCATACCATGCACTGGAGTCACTAGCAGCCCGGCTAACCTCCTTATGCAGTGTCGGACTGGGGGGTCTGGGGCCCACAGGGGAGTTGATCTTGGGGGGCCCACCCTACTGTACGTAAAAATATTACCGGCCTCTCGGACATAAATGCGCCCATTTTACCACATAATACAGTGTGCAAAAAAGAACTGTATTGTGTAGTACAATAGCAAGAGAGTCACATATCTGTCTATCTCACACGTCTGTCAGTCTAGCATATCATAGACACAGGACTAAGTGGCTCCATCCATATCCCCCTCCACCAACATACAATATCCCCTCCATCCACATACAATATCCCCCTCCACCCACATACAATATCCCCCTCCACCCACATACAATATCCCCCTCCATGTTTCCCTTGGTCACGCACCTCACCACCTTCTAAAATAAACACCAGCAAGAAAGAAAGTCTAACTCCTATCACAGGGTCAGGTGTTCCCTCAGTCTTACAGTCAGGGACACATGTACACTACCACTATATTAATGCCAATATAACCTACAACACCGCCATATAGAGACCACATAGTGTTCATACATGAAAAAACTTTGAGACTCTCGGTTCACATATTTTGATCAAAAGATGTTTAAGCTGCCCACGACTTTCAACGTGATCTCAAAATCGGGCAGTCCTATCCTATCTTTACCTCTCAATCGAGCCAATCAGGCTGGCGGCGGTCTGTGTGCGTACATGTATAATTACATGTGTGCCGCAGCCCTGCCAGTGGCACCCAGGTTTGCATACGTTTTTTCAGAATTGTTTTTGTGTGCAGAAACATACGTTATACTTGGTGTACATTGATTTTAACCTATATGGGAAGGAAGGGGTGCTTCCATTTTGTGTTTCTGTCCCGCCCACTCTCACAGGCTGTCATAAGAAGGGCAGCTTGCAGGTTGGGTGTTTTTTATTTTTTCTCTCTGAATAATGGAGGTCGGTTGACCCAGCGGGAGGCCTGATTGGCTCGATTGAGAGGTAAAGATAGGATAGGACTGCCCGATTTTGAGATCACGTTGAAAGTCGTGGGCAGCTTAAACATCTTTTGATCAAAATATGTGAACCGAGAGTCTCAAAGTTTTTTCATGTATGATAGATAGCATAAATGCTTCTTTAGGGATTTCCACGTTGTGTATTGCACATAGTGTTCAGACACCAGCTCCGGTCACATTACAGTGAATACAGCACTGATCCAATATAGAAGTAAAATAACCCTGAAATAGGTCACGGAGACGTTACAAGCGTTTCAGATCGTTCTTAATCTGATGATGAGTCGATTCTGCTATCCCTCATTTCGATCTTCCATTCCATCTCTGTTACTACTGCAGGTCGTTCAACGCATAACTTAGTGGCCTAATCTGAGCTTGGCAGAAAGGACAACCAACTGGAATCTAATTGCAGAGCTATTACCGCAGTTAGGACTCGTACACTTTAGGTAGTTACGGAGTTAAGCCATACTTTAGAGCTAGTATCAGGGCAGTTAGGGTGGGGCTCCTTAGGTACTATACAGGCAGTTAGGGCCTCCTTTAGGTACTATACAGGCAGTTAGGGGCCTCTTTTAGGTACTATACAGGCAGTTAGGGGCCTCTTTTAGGGAGCATACAGGTAGTTAGGGGCCTCCTTTAGCTAGTGTGCAGGAAGTCAGGCCCCCCCTTTAGCTAGTGTGTAGGTAGTCAGGGCCCCCAATAGTAGCCAGGGCCCCCTTAGATAGTTTTTAAAAAAAAAACAAAAAAAAAAAAACAACCAGCCACTTACCTGGCTCCGGCTCCCGCTCCTGGCAGGTCCCGGCCGCTCCGTGCTGCTGCTGGCTCCGTACTACCGCCCTGCATAGGCGGCGCGGTGAAGTGACGTCACCGCGCCGCCTACGTCACTAGTAGGGGCCGGCGCCTGGCAGGCTGAAGGCCTAATGCCTTCAGCCTGCCAGGGAGAGAAGCGGAGCGCAGTGCTAGTGGCGCTGCGCTCCGCTGACACCGCGCAGCCCCGGGAGTCGGGGACATTAGTCCCCAACTCCCGGGCCGGTCTCTGGGCGCTCGGGACGCAGGTCCCGGGCGTTCAGTGACCGGATGCGCGGCCGGGCCCCGGGGAGCGATGGCACTGCCTCCGGGGCCCACAGTGGCTCGGGAGGGCCCACCGGGGGATTCACCGATCCCTCGGCGGCCCAGTCCGAGCCTGTCCTTATGGTTCTCCAACTCAACAACCAACCTGGCTGTGTTCACATTAGGCATCTCAGTCACCTTCAAAAGACCAGTAGGGGCAGCAGACATCTGGCTGAACAAGGCACCCACATATAAGTCATCACACCCCACCGGACATAACTCATCTTTGATATTTTCCTCCATACCTTCCAAAAAAAATGTATCATTTGCTTCAGACCCCGGCTCCTCTTTACCATCTGGGGATTTAAACACGTCCTCCTCACTAGGGTTTAAACATACAGGCACCTCACTCTTTCCATCTCTGCTGTCTTCGTGACCACTGCAGTGAAAGCTACTGGAAAAATAGCAGACACTGGAACATGTGAACACCGGGGGACTACAGGTCACAGCACGGCCCTTCTCTTCACCCTCTATGGTGTCGCCATCTGGATCTCCATCACAGATACATTGCTCAGGGCTACAGACAGAATCTGCCTCAGCACACGTTATCTTTACAAACGTATCTTCATATTTCTCTAAGGCCTCATTCATACAGGCATACACCCCTCTAGGGTCTGGACTCACCCTCTTTAAGCTAGTCTCCGCACACTCTGCAGCACGGCCCTCATTCCCAGGATTTGGGCTCTCTCTTTCCAGCAATACACTGGCCACGTTCACACTGGGACAGAATGGTTGGTTATCAAGCACTGGGCACGCCTTACCTGCTACCATCAGGTACACACAGTGCACTGGGGTCACGGCAGGGGCGGAACTACAGGGGAAGCAGACATAGCAGTTGCTACGGGGCCCCACCTCCTTAGGGGGCCCGGGGCCCGTAGTAGCCATTACTACATCTGCTCGCTCTGTTGTTCTGCCCCTTGGCCCGGCAGTGAAAGTAACCAGAGTTCACTGCCGCAGGCTCTGTTATCAGCGGCTGCCTGTCAGCTGTCACTATAGCCAGAGCAGACACTGAGGACTCCGGACAGAGCATGCGGGTGGGGGGTGGGG
Organism: Phyllomedusa bahiana; assembly: GCA_025379985.1. Classification (NCBI taxonomy): domain Eukaryota; kingdom Metazoa; phylum Chordata; class Amphibia; order Anura; family Hylidae; genus Phyllomedusa; species Phyllomedusa bahiana. Next base: position 103,505 of record JAODAL010004187.1, read on the forward strand.
GTCTGCATTGTCAGTGTCACAGCTCCTGCTCTTCTCCTGCTCACCACGCCCCCTCCTCCTCCCCGTCCAGTACAGACGCAGAAGAGAGGGAGTCGGGACAGATGGGGAGGGAGAAGAACATATTTCTCAGCCTCTGCCGAAAATAGTGAGTATCAGAGACTGCTCTGCCTGTGCTGCTCACTGTCCCCAGTACAAAAGGAAGGAAGGCAGCCAGCAGCCAACACACAGCTCACACTAGACTCCAGGCACCTCTTACTGTGCTGCTGCAGACTGTGACTACCAGGGGTCAATGTGGGGGGAGGAGGCAGGAGTGCAGGGGGGTAGTGTTACTTTATTGCTCCAGAGAGGAGGTAGTGGACTATGATGTGCTGACACTGCTGGGGGTCACTTTCTGTGCAGGGCCTGTCTGCAGTCACCTCTTCATCCATGAGACTCAGTGGCTACAAGATGGTGATGAAAAGACGGAGAAGTAGAGAGTGTCCAGAGACTGGCTGCAGGGCTTACATGAAAAAGGTGCCCATCTCTGCGGCATTCACACCTGGTTCACACCTACATCTCAGGTTCCGTTCAAAATCTCCAACGCAGAGGAGAAAACGGGCACCTGAGGATTCGGATTATCATGGCAATGCACGACGGCCGTCTGATCTTATTAATTACAATAGGTTTGTCGTTTTCTGCTGTGGCGTCCTGCATTTAGACATCAAAAATAGCGCGGCTTGCTGCGCTATTTTTTATGTTATTCTCAATGGAACATGTGACGGAGGTTCCTAACAGAACCTGCAATGTATATGTGAACCAGGCCTTAGGTTGGGGTTCTCAATATAATGTCACCTTTTCCCCAATCTGTATATACAAGTAGCTCCCATAGACTATAAAGTAATCCCGGGTGACAAGTTACATTTCAGCACTTATCAACCCCTTAATGCCAGGGCTATTTTTTATTTTTTTAACATTCCTTTTTCCCTGCCGCCTTCCCAGAGCCATAACTTTTTTTATTTTTCCACCTACACAGAGATAACGGAGCTTTTGTTTTGCAGGACAGGATTTACTTTCAAATGGTGTCATTAATAGTACCATAGAATATACTGGGAAACCGTGAGAAAAAAATGTACTTGCACCATGTTTGTGGGGTTGTTTTTAGGGGATTCACTCTGCAGTACAGTATAAATCATGTGTTTTCTGTATTCTACAGGTTGACACGCATCCGCCAATTCCAAACATGTAGGGTTTCCTTTCTGTTTTGGTACCGTTAATATCACAAGGCATTATGGGAAAGGAGCTGGAAAGCTCACTGCGCCCTCAATTTACTTCTGATTCACTGAATCTTTAAGCAAAAGGGAATAATTGTCAAGCCAATATCGCTCATCTACATACGCCGTTTCGGGGTTTTGCCCCTTATCAGTGTAGAGCAGAGCGATATTGGCTTGACTGGTGGGAGGCAATGAGTGGGTATGAGAAGGGGAACATCTCTCCTTATGGAGAGCACCAGTTAAGGCGTGTAGTGTTTTGATTGCCTTTTATCCCACTACTAAGCATCTGCATATCACAAGGCATTATGGGAAAGGAGCTGTAACAAATCCTCAATTTACTTCTGATTCACTGAATCTTTGAGGCGCAGTGAGCTTTCCAGCTCCTTTCCCATAATGCCTTGTGATATGCAGATGCTTAGTAGTGGGCTAAAAGGCAATCAAAACACTACACGCCGGAACTGGTGCTCTCCATAAGGAGAGAGGTTCCCCTTCTCATACCCACTCATTGCCTCCCAACAGTCAAGCCAATATCGCTCTGCTCTACACTGATAAGGGGCAAAACCCCGAAACGCGTATGTAGATGAGCAATATTGGCTTGACAATTATTCCCTTTTGCTTCTCAAAGATTCAGTGAATCAGAAGTAAATTGAGGATTTGTTACAACCTATAGAGGGCGCAGTGAGCTTTCCAGCTCCTTTCCCATAATGCCTTGTGATATGCAAATGCTTAGTAGTGGGCTAAAAGGCAATCAAAACACTACACGCCTTAACTGGTGCTCTCCATAAGGAGCGATGTTCCCCTTCTCATTGGTACCATTAAAAAATTCCAAACATTTTCTGCAACCAATAACTTTTTTGCACTAACACCTATGGACCTGAGCGAGGTGGCATTTTTTCAGACTGAAGTGCACTTTTTATTGCTACCAGTTTGGAATACATGGGACTTTTTTATTACACTTTTTCCAATTTTTATGGGACGTGAAATGACCAAATAAACCACAATTTTGGCGTTTGGAATATTTTTTTCTTCTCCGGTGTTCAGCGTACGGGATAAATGATGCTAGATTTTAGTAGATCATACTTTTTTGGACACGGTGATATCAAATGTGTAACTTGTTTATTATTTAAAAAAAATTTAAAATGGTGAAAGAGGGGTGATTTGAACTTGAAATCTTTTTTTTTTTTTTTTTTTAACTTAGGGTGCATCACCCGTGATCATTTATACAGCCTAATGCATTGTAATACAATGCATTAGGGTGTACAAAGATGATGGCACAGTTTCTCATTGATTTAGACGTCACGGCCATCTTTGCCACTGTCTAAGGACAGGTTGGGATTGAGCATTAGATGCAATTAGCAGCTAATGCCCACCAGCTATGTAGTGGGATCACATCCAATGTCGGAAAGGCTATGTTCACACGGCTTATTTTAGAACGTATTTACATCGGATTGCCGATCGTAAATACGTTCTGAAATCAGTTGAAAATCAGTTGCAAATAACTGTCACTAAGTGTGGCACGTATTTGTAACTGATTTCCCGACGGATTCACCATCTCCAATCATTGAAGGTGGTGAATCCGTCCGTAAATAATTGACATGCACATTGTTTTTCCGTCCGGATTGCCGTCGGCAATCCGCGGCGGCAATCCGGCACGGAAATACATGTCGTGTGAACGACGAGCCGTATTTTCTATTGAAATCAATAGAAAATAGGCTGTGACTTGTTTCTGACTGATTTGCCGACGGATTGACGATCGTCAATCCGTCGGCAAATACGCGGCGAAATAAGCCGTGTGAACGAGGCCTAAGGGTTTAATGCCCCCAGGAATTATTCTATAGCGCCTATGGGCCCTCCTCACCACAGGACTGTAGTTGCCTTTCTGGTTCACATAGATCCAGTAGTGCAGTGATCAGAGCCAGTGTGAGCACAGACTTGAAGCTTGGATTTAAGTTGGCACAAGTCCTAAACTTTTAACACCGCTCCTCCCCCAAGATGTTGTAGACAATAGTAGACACAGCATCTACACTCACCGCCACTTTATTAGGTACACCTGTCCAACTGCTCGTTAACACTTAATTTCTAATCAGCCAATCACATGGCGGCAACTCAGTGCATTTAGGCATGTAGACATGGTCAAGACAATCTCCTGCAGTTCAAACCGAGCATCAGTATGGGGAAGAAAGGTGATTTGAGTGCCTTTGAACGTGGCATGGTTGTTGGTGCCAGAAGGGCTGGTCTGAGTATTTCAGAAACTGCTGATCTCCTGGGATTTTCACGCACAACCATCTCTAGGGTTTACAGAGAATGGTCCGAAAAAGAAAAAACATCCAGTGAGCGGCAGTCCTGTGGGCGGAAATGCCTTGTTGATGCCAGAGGTCAAAGGAGAATGGGCAGACTGGTTCGAGCTGATAGAAAGGCAACAGTGACTCAAATAGCCACCCGTTACAACCAAGGTAGGCAGAAGAGCATCTCTGAACGCACAGTACGGCGAACTTTGAGGCAGATGGGCTACAGCAGCAGAAGACCACACCGGGTGCCACTCCTTTCAGCTAAGAACAGGAAACTGAGGCTCCAATTTGCCCAAGCTCATCGAAATTGGACAGTAGAAGATTGGAAAAACGTTGCCTGGTCTGATGAGTCTCGATTTCTGCTGCGACATTCGGATGGTAGGGTCAGAATTTGGCGTCAACAACATGAAAGCATGGATCCATCCTGCCTTGTATCAACGGTTCAGGCTGGTGGTGGTGGCGTCATGGTGTGGGGAATATTTTCTTGGCACTCTTTGGGCCCCTTGGTACCAATTGAGCATCGTTGCAACACCTTGTGGAATCTATGCCACGAAGAATTGAGGCAGTTCTGAAGGCAAAAGGGGTCCAACCCGTTACTAGCATGGTGTACCTAATAAAGTGGCCGGTGAGTGTATGTGATTAACAGAGAAAGGCAGCTCCCTCTGTGTAACCATCGGCATCGCTGCAACATGATGGCCGGATGTGGATGTTTGCAATGGCAGCTGGAGGCTAAATAATGGCCTTTGGCTTGCCATGTACTAGGCCCTGCTAGAGACGGGTTCTAATAAGCTGCATGTAACGGATAGTCCCCGGAGTCGATTGCTAAGGTCTTAACAATCGACTTGAGGCCTTAACAACCGGCTTAACAACCGACTGGAGTCCGCGGAGTCGATTGCTAACTCTTATCAACTGACTTGTCTTGAGGCCTTAACAACCGGCTTAACGACTGTTAGCGACTTCACACGCAGTAAATTATGTGTCCCCCCAGTGAAGGTAAAAGGGTCCCCCAGTAAGTTATACGTCCCCCAGTAGGTGGTTATATACTTTATATATCTCCCAGTAGGTAGGTGTGTAGTTTATATGTCCCCCAGCAGGTATATGGACAGGTTATGGATCCCCCAGCAGGTATATTGGCAGGTTATGGATCCCCCAGCAGGTATATTGGCAGGTTATGGATCCCCCAGCAGGTATATTGGCAGGTTATGGATCCCCCAGCAGGTATATTGGCAGGTTATGGATCCCCCAGCAGGTATATTGGCAGGTTATGGATCCCCCAGCAGGTATATTGGCAGGTTATGGATCCCCCAGCAGGTATATTGGCAGGTTATGGATCCCCCAGTAGGTATATTGGCAGGTTATGGATCCCCCAGTAGGTATATAGGCAGGTTTAGGTCCCCCAGCAGGTATATAGATAGCTTATAGGCCCCACAGCACGTGTATATATAGGTAGCTTATAGGCCTCACAGCACATATGTAGGTAGATTATAGCTCCTCCCTGCACGTATATAAGTAAATAGCCCCCCTCCCTGCACATATAACAATAGATAATAACCCCCCTCCCTGCACATATGACAGTAGATAATAGCTCCCCTCCCTGCACATATAACAGTAGATAATAGCCCCTCCCTGCACATATAACAGTAGATAATAGCCCCTCCCTGCACATATAACAGTAGATAATAGCTCCCCTCCCTGCACATATAACAATAGATAATAGCCCCCCTCCCTGCACATATAACAGTAGATAATAGCCCCCCTCCCTGCACATATAACAATAGATAATAGCCCCCCTCCCTGCACATATAACAGTAGATAATAGCCCCCCTCTCTGCACATATAACAATAGATAATAGCCCCCTCCCTGCACATATAACAGTAGATAATAGCCCCCCTCTCTGCACATATAACAATAGATAATAGCCCCCCTCCCTGCACATATGACAGTAGATAATAGCCCCCCTCCCTGCACATATGACAGTAGATAATAGCCCCCCTCCCTGCACATATAACAGTAGATAATAGCCCCTCCCTGCACATATAACAGTAGATAATAGCCCCTCCCTGCACATATAACAGTAGATAATAGCCCCTCCCTGCACATATAACAGTAGATAATAGCTCCCCTCCCTGCACATATAACAGTAGATAATAGCTCCCCTCCCTGCACATATAACAGTAGATAATAGCTCCCCTCCCTGCACATATAACAGTAGATAATAGCTCCCCTCCCTGCACATATAACAGTAGATAATAGCTCCCCTCCCTGCACATATAACAATAGATAATAGCCCCCCTCCCTGCACATATAACAGTAGATAATAGCCCCCCTCCCTGCACATATAACAGTAGATAATAGGCCCCCAGCATGAATAGCGCTAATTAAAAGTAATAACCTGACAGCACTTACCTGACCTCGCTCCCTGTCGCGGTCGCTGCTCCCGGTCTTTTCTTCAGCGGTGTGACGTCACCAGGCCGCGCGCGGGCAGCGTGATGACGCGCACACCGCCAAAGCATCTAACTGTATGTGCGTCCAGCGGACGCACATACAGTTAGTCCCGCCACCGTCGCCAAGGTCCTAAGCCCCTAAGCCGATAGCTTAGCGACTGGTAGCGGCTTAGGACCCTAACGATCGGCGGCGGATAGCGGCGGCGCCGGGGACTAGTAACAGACATAATACATAGCAATACATTATTGTACTGCTGTGTATTATTTAAGTGATAAAGCGATTGCACAGTCCGGTTCTCCATGTTACGTAAGATTTATAAGAATACACGCAATTCGTACTTTTTTTTGGGGGGGGGGCCACTGAAAAGTTTGCTTTGGGGCCCAGCGATTTCTAGTTATGCCCCTGGGTCACTGGCAGACCCAATCCCCAGCTGGACTCCAGACACTTCTCACACAGCTTCAGTGCACGCACACTCATACATTTTTACAGCAGGAGGTGCAGAAGAAACCTTGTTGCTATGGGCAACCGCATTGGCTAAACCTGAGCCTGCACATTTCTCCAGATTGTCATCCGCCACAGGACACATATCACCTGGGCTACACTCCCCTATGACCTCTAGGGGCACCCTAGAGCTAACCCCCTCTGCTGCACTGGCTGACGTGTCCTTAGCAGCACATACTGCATTTACTTCACCTATAGCTCTGACAGCCATGACCTCTAGAAGCAGACCTGCTCTGCTTTCCTCTACTGCGATAGCTGCACCACCTCTAGCTGCTTGTTCACACAGGGCCGCAGTAACTGGAGCTAACTTTGTGCTACAGCTAACCTCCCCCTGCTCAGGCTGTGTGACATGGCTATGGATTACAGGTATCTTTAACCCATTAGTAGCATTTTCAATAGGCAACATTTCAGACAAAGCATAATCATAAAGTCCATGAGACTTTTCAAGTCCATGTATCACCGTCTCACTTGGCACCATTTCTGGGCACACGTTTACTGCACCCTGGCACATGTTCAGACTGTTGGGCAGGGACTCTCTGCCCACCATCTTCTCAGGGACTTCCATGGGGAATATTTCTGGCTCTTTAAGCGGTGGCACAGAACCCTTTTTAGGGGGCGCTTCCCAGGAACAACCACCTGCTGTGCCTGGCCCGCTCGCCGTCTCCCACAGCTGCCAGAAATAGGGAAAGTCACTGCCAAGCACAAATTCCACTTGGAGGTCCTCACATACCTCAAGAATATGGTTGGCAGTCCCGCAACAAGTGTCAAAAAAAAGTTCAACTGCCTTACCCGATTCTGGTCAGGTCTTCACAAAGGGTATGATGTCCGGGTGCACCCTGGAGACCCTTTGGCGACAGTCCAAATCCACCAATAGCTGGATGCCACCTACCAGCAACTCCAGGGTCCTCACTGGCGTCTCCTTTCGCTGGACCTCAGCAGCCGCCTTCTGTTGTGGAGGCTGGTTGCCCTCGGTAACGGCCACCTCCATCCACCTCAGCAGCTCCGTCTGGTTTGGTGTTAACCCATGCTGGTCAGGAACAGCTGGCTTTGGCTTCTTCTTGGAAGACCGCCTTGGCTTTTTAGCACCAGCCTTTTCCACTGACCCTCCAAGGGCCTGTTGGGTCTTCCTTTCGTGGATGGCCGCTGTATGGGAAAGGATGGCAGCGGCACAGGCCCTATGCTGCTGAGAATTAGGGGGCAGCTTGGCCATATCCTCCTTCATCAGGGCAATTGCCCGCTCAAAATATTTTATAAGTTCTCCCATGGCAAGAAGTTCTTAGGCAGCAAGACAGCGTCTCCTGCTCCACTGAGGCAGACTCCTTTCCCCTCCCCCGCAACACAGTCTCTTCAGACACCAAAAGGCTGCTGCGGGTGTGTCTCTCTTCAGAGAATGCTTGCTCAACAGAGCTGACTTTCAGGAGTCCCACGTAAACTGTAGCAGTCCTATGCAAACTGCAGCATTTTTCTGCAAACTTTTGTGCACATGTCAGCTAGTGCCCAACTTTATGTACTGCGCCAATCTTTGCCCAACGCATACCTCCACCAATTGTAAGCTGCCGCTTAGCTCTGGGACGCCATCTTGGCCCGTCCTGGGGATTCCCGCTTGGCTTTAGGATCGCTGTCCTTGGTAGAACAGTATTGGCTAAAAGATCTTCTGACATAGGGATTATTTCAGACTGGCCTCAGCCAGTTTTATTGAGGCACCGTTCACAGAAAAACAAAACATAAAAATAAACCCTTGGCCGTCTGGCCACTTACTCACATACAGAGACCCTCTCTGTCCAGAGGTCTGTGCCTATCGCACAGCACCTCAAAGTCACAGTGTCCTCACTGTACTCCAGGCTTCCCTATAGCCTCTGGGGGCCAGAGCTTTCCTCCAGCTCCTCTGTTGTTCCACTCTCAGGTGGAAGACCACCACCCCCCCTCCCCCAATCACCTGGAGTACTAGGCTTTTATAGGTCTCCAGAGATGTCCAATATCTGGGCTGGAACCCAGGGACCTGGAATGCGGGGACAGCCACCCACCCGACACTATAGCTGTCCCGGAAGAGACACTCCATACCTAGCTGCCTTGCAGATATTCTAGCCGCTACCGTAAGTGACAGTAATATAACACTGACCCAAAATAGATGATTTTTCCCCACCGAGCCCAGTTCCTCGGTGGCGCATCTGCAGAGGGTCTCCGGCCGTAGACCTTCTAGTGGCAGGATCATGCGACAACCAGCAGTCGCTCTGCCACAATATATATATATATATATATATATATATATATTATATATATATATATATATATTATATTATATATATATATATATATATACATACATATATACATATATACTGGGGCGTGACTAGAGAAGCCTGGGCCCCGTAGCAAACTTTTGGATGGCCCCCCCCTTGACCGAACATTTACCAGGACCTCTTAGGTCATACAGTTACTAGATAATACAAGGCGTAAACACATCACCATAGATATCACCATCATACCGCTACCAGACAAATCCCAGTATGCCCAGATCAACATTACAATAGCGCTGTTACATATGGACCTGATTATACCACCAGAACACAACCATGAATTACCGCCAAATAGTGACTGAATAATACCCCTACACTATTACTGAATAAAGATCAATATTACCACCATATAGTGGTATATAACAGTGTACACAGGTGCCCTACAAACTGTATATTCCCTCCATACAGTGGCCATATAGTGGTATATATGTGTACACAGGCTCTGCAGACTGTATTTAACCACCATACAGTGACCATATAGTGATATATACCAGTGAACACAGACTCTGCAGACTGTATATTACCACCATACAGTGACCATATAGTGGTAGACATCAGTGTATATAGACTCTGCAGACAGATGGGTGATTACAGTGCAGTTACATCTTGTGATTCACAGGTGACATTTCCCTGAGTCGTTGACCTTCCCTTTTGTTCTGCATCCAATCCAGACCGCCATGATGATTTCTCCTGGTCACCACTCGTCCCTGCAGATTTGGACACAAAGGGTGACATGTATGATCGGGAGTTGCGCCTGTTTTCTGGCGAAAACTGCGGCTCACCGATCCAAATCCCCTGTCGAACGCAGTGATGCGATTTTAGGCGCAAGCTTCGGCACTTTTGACTGCGCCTAACATGAAGGGGCGTGCAATGGGCGCGGTTTGGGCGTTCTGAGGCGGGACGCGGCACTTTCGAATAATCCGAGGCATGCATGATCGCGGCACGGCAAATTGCTTCGCATTGCAGCGCTCGCCAGCTCCGACAGGCAGACCTAGTTGAAGTTGGTCTAAATGAGCCGGAGGAGGCGAAGTGAAGCGAGAACGTAACATGAGAGGAAACATATAGAAGATCGCAAAAGAAATCTCACTCTCAGCGCCGTGAGAAATGGAGTATGATTCCAAAAAAAATCGCTTTTATTACGTGTTAAAACATTATCAGAAAAAGAGCTCAAACCTTCTAAAAAAAAAAAACATAAAAAAAAATCACTTTCCAAAAATCTAGAACGGCGCTATTTCAGGAATTAGGATCTTGGAAATTGCTGGGAAAAACAGTAATTCAATTTCTGTAAGCGCTTCTCATTGGTCGGCATAAATCAGCCAGTCAGAATAGGAGCGACAGTGACCCATTAACACCTATGGAGAAGTATGGACCAATCACATGAAAAGGCGGGACAGTTCAAAATACAGTAAAAATGCAGAAAAGAGCTGATTGGTTGAGCTAGCGGGGGCTTGGCTATCTCGGCCAATCAGAGCGTGAGCTACTTGTCCCATTGTAGTCAATGGAGAGATCGGGGCAATGAAATCTCGGCGCTCAGTGCCGTGCGGCATGGAGTATGATTTAAAAAAAAGCGTTTTTATTAGGTGTCAAATTTTATCTGAAAAAAAGCTGAAACCTTCTATAAACATAAATCAATCAAATCCCTAACAACACGTTTGTCGCTGAGACCGGCGCAACATCAGGAATTGGGATATAGAGAATTGCCGGGAAATACAGTAATTCAAATTCTGTAAGCTCTTCTCATTGGTCGGCAGAAACCAGCCAATCAGAATAGGAGCGACAGTGACCCATTATAAGCTATGGAGAAGTATTGACCAATTACATGAAAAGGCGGACAGTTCAAAATACAGTAAAAAATGCAGAAAAGAGCTGATTGGTTGAGCCCAGGCAGCAGATATGAATCCACCAATCATATGTAGTGCGTCTATTTTGAGTGGAGCAAGAAGGGCGCGAGAGAAGGGCGCCCTAAAAGTTATTACTGTCTATGGGAAATATTCTAGTATTGTGATTGGTTATCTATGAGATAAGTAGCTCACCCGCTGATTGGCTAAGCATGACGAGCCCCTCTTCCCCCCAACCAATCACAGTACTAGAATATTTCCCATAGACAGTAATAACTTTTAGGGCGCCCTTCTTTCTCCACTCAAAATAGACGCACTACATATGATTGGTGGATTCATATCTGCCGCCTGGGCTCAACCAATCAGCTCTTTTCTGCCTTTTTTACTGTATTTTGAACTGTCCGCCTTTTCATTTGATTGGTCAATACTACTCCATAGGTTATAATGGGTCACTGTCGCTCCTATTCTGATTGGCTGGTTTCTGCCGACCAATGAGAAGAGCTTACAGATTTTGAATTACTGTATTTCCCGGCAATTCTCTATATCGCAATTCCTGATGTAGCATCGGTCTCGGCGAAAAGCGCGTTGTTAGGGATTTGATTGATTTATGTTTATAGAAGGTTTAAGCTCTTTATCAGATAATATTTGACACCTAATGAAAGTGATTTTTTTAATCGCACGGCGCTGAGAGCTGAGATTTCATTGCCCCGATCTGGCTATAGACTACAATGGAACAAAGTAGCTCGCACTCTGATTGGCCGAGATAGCCAAGCCCCTGTTAGCTCAACCAATCAGCTCTTTTTACTGTATTTTGAATTGTCCCTCCTTTTCATTTGGTTGGTCCATACTTCTCCATAGCTTATAATGGGCCACTGTCGCTCCTATTCTGATTGGCTGGTTTATGCCGACCAATGAGAAGCTTTTACAGAATTTGAATTACTGTATTTCCCGGCAATTTCGAATATCCCAATTCCCGATGTTGCGCCGTTCTCGGCGACAAACGCGTTGTTAGTGATTTTATTTCTGTAAGGTTTCAGCTCATTTACAGAGAATGTTTTACACTTAATAAAAACGATTTATTTACTAATACTCCATGCCTCACGGCACTGAGATTTCAGTGCCCCGATCTGTCCATAGACTACAATGGGAGAAAGTAGCTCGCGCTCTGATTGGCCGGGATAGCCAAGCCCCCGCTAGCTCAACCAATCAGCTCTTTTCTGCATTTTTACTGTATTTTGAACTGTCCCGCCTTTGAATTTGATTGGTCAATATTTTTCCATAGGTTTTAATGGGTCCGTCGCTCCTATTCTGATTGGCCAGGATTGCCAAGCCCCTGCTAGCTCAGCCAATCAGCTCTTTTCTGCATTTTTACTGTATTTTTAACTGTCCCGCCTTTGAGTTTGATTGGTCAATACTTCTCCATAGGTTTTAATGGGTCACTGTTGCTCCTATTCTCATCCGCTGGTTTCTGCCGACCAATGAGAAGAGCTTACAGAATTTGAATTACTGTATTTCCCGGCAATTTACAATATCCAAATTCCTGATGTTGCGCCGTTCTTGATTTTTGGAAAGTGATTTTATTTATGTATTTTTTTAGAAGTTTTGAGCTCTTTTTTCTGATAATGTTTTACACCTAATAAAAACACTTTTTTGATTCATACTCCATGCCGCACGGACATGTTAGGCGCAGTCCCTTCTTTGCCTAAGTCCCCGCACTGCGCCTCACACACTGGCGAGGCGCGTTGAACTTTTCACCGTAGTTTGAGCGCACCTCCACGGACGGCGAATCTTAGGCGCAGTCCCGCACTGCACCTAAGTTCCGCACTGCGCCTCACACACTGGCGAGGCGTGGTGGACTTTACACCGCATGTATGAGCACACCTCCGGCGCCGACATACATGAGGTGCAGCTTTCATGCTCGAGCGCTCGAAAACTTGGGCTCCGACGTGGCGAGCTTCATACATGTCGCCCAAATATCTTAGATTCCTCACTTTTCCAGCACCACCCTCCCTGACCCCCACCTCTGTACAAACTTCCAAGAGGTGGCAGGGCAGGTACAGGCCACAGCTTAGAGATACATAGGGAAGGAATCATGTTACCAGGTAAACCCCCATTAGATGGGTTGGTAGGCCCTAGATAGGTAGGTTGGCAGGCCCAAGGTATAAAGGTAGGCAGTACATAGACCCTAGGTAGGTAGGTAGGTAGATTGGTCCTAGGTAGGTAGGCAGTAGTTAAGCAGGTCTCAATTAGGTAGGTAGGCTACAGGTAGGTAGATTGGCCCGAGGTAGGCAGTAGTTAGGCCCCAGTTAGGTAGGCAGCCCTCAAATAGGTAGGTAGGCTGTTGTTAGGCCCCAGGTAGCTAGGTAGGCAGTTGATGGGCCCCAGGTAGCTAGGCCCCATGTAGGTAGTTAGCTTGGTCCTAGTTAGGTAAGTAGGCAGTAGTTATACCACAGGTAGGTAGACAAGTCCCAGTTAGGTAGGTAGGCTACAGGTAGGTAGGTAGGTAGATTGGCACTAGGTAGGCAGTAGTTAGGTAGGTAAATAGGCTATAGGAGGCCCCAAATAGGCAGGCAGGCTTTAGGTAGGCTATAGGAGCCATATAAATAGGCAGGCACGGTTAAGGTAGGGTATAGGGGCCATATAGGTAGGCAGGCAGAGTTTAGGTGGGTTATAGGGGCCATATAGGTAGGCAATAGTTGGTAGGACTTTTGGCCCATTCTTCCTGACAGAACTGGTGTAACTGAGCCATGTTTGTAGGTCACCTTGCCTGCACCTGCCTTTTCAGCTTTGCCCATGCATTTTCAATAGGATTGAGATCAGGGCTTTGTGATGACCAGTCCAAAACATTGACTTGGTTATCCTTAAGCCACTTTGTAACCAGTTTGGCAGTATGCTTCGGATCATTGTCCATTTGGAAGACCCATTTCCACCCAAGCTTTAACTTCCTGGCTGATGTTGCTTCAGTATTGCCACATAATCTTCTTTCCTCATGATGCCATCTATTTTGTGAAGTGCCCCAGTCCCTCCTGCAGCAAAACAACCCCACAACATGATGCTGCCACCCTCGTGTTTCACAGTTGGGATGGTGTTCTTAGGCTTCCGAGCTTTTCCCTTTTTTCTCCAAACGTAATGATGGTCATTATGACCAAACAGTTCAATTTTAGTTTCATCAGACATCAAGACATGTTTCCAAAAATATAGGTCTATGTTCCTGTGTGCATTTGCAAACATTAATCTGGCTTTTATATGTTTCTTTTGAAGTAATAGCTTCTTCCTAACAGAGTGGCCTTTCAGCCCATGTTGATACAGTAACGTTTCACTGTGGATAATGACACAATCTTACCAGCTTCCACCAGCATCTTCACAAGGTCTTTTGCTTTTGTTCTTGGGTTGATATGTCTAGGTCGGACCAAAGCACGTTCATCTCTGAGAACCCGTCTCCTTCCTGAGCGGTATGATGGCTGGACATTCCCTTCTTGTTTGCACTTGTGTATAATTGTTTATACAGATGAACAAGAAACCTTCAGGTATCTGGAAATTTCACCCAATGATGATCCAGACTTGTGCAAGTCCACAATTCTCTTCCTGATATCTTGGCTTATTTCTTTACACTTTCCCATGATGTTACACACAGAAGCAGTGTGTTTCTGGTGTGTATTAAAAAAAGCATCCACAGGTGTGTCTCTAATTAACTCAGGTGTTGCCAATAAACCAGATGCTTCCACAGATATGACATCATCATATGGGCTGTCCCAAATTGTTTAATGGTATAGTAATCCTAGTGTATGTAAACTTTTGACTTTGCAGAAAATCATGAAAATGCCTTAAACATTGTCTCTCTCATTATTCTGGCATTTGGCAAATATAAATAATTTGTGGTAATCCTAATTGACCTAAAACGGGTAAGGTTTATTCTGATTTCATGTCAGATAGAAAAACATGTATTTGTGTCTTTTTTATATAGTGTATGCAAACTTCTGGTTTCAACTGTGTATGTGTGTGTGTACATATCTATCTATCTATCTCTCTATATCCATCCATCCACAACATTGCTGAGTGTAGGGCACAGGGTACAGTGGAGTGAGTTTGGATGAAATGGCTTGCTTCCCCCAACGCCCTGCTTGGTACCAGCCTCATCATTGCATCATGCTCTACATTCCTGTACAGTACTCTGATATGGGTGCTGACTGTGAGTGTAGTAGGAGCTGTTCACCACTACAATGGTGAGTGGGTGGCGTTGCATTGTTCTCCCTCAACCCCCACCCAATGTAGGATTTTCAAAAAGGGTTTCCAACTAAAGCCCCAGTTGCATAATGTTTCCTTGACTCCATCACACAAGCATCCCTGTGATACCTTTTTCACAGAATCCCTACAGATACCACAAAACCACAAGGAAATTAAGGTGAAAAAAAGCCTTTTTCATGCATTTTTTATTGCTGATTTCCTTATTGCCGATTGCTGATATATGAGCCCTAGTTACAAGGGAAATATGGTCCCTAGCACTGATTGCAAAACTGATCAGGGCATGACAGGTGGCTATCCATTTCTGCAGCTTCATGATTTATGTGCAGCTGCAGACTTTGCAATTCAGAAAAAAAATGTGTGGACTTCTATACATTTAGGGCCATATGTATGAACCTGTTTAGGTCTAAAACTCACTTTTTTGCCCATAGGTTACTATGGGCAATAGAGTGAGATTTAGACCTAAACAGTTTCATAAATGTGGCCCTTATAGTCTATTGGTAGTCCCAAGTGGTTAAAAAATATAAAATTTTAAAAATTTACACATTTTAAAAGTTTAAAACATAAAGTTTAACCGTAATTGCTTTAATTGTTCTGACCCCTTTCTCTGTCACATACAGACAGTAGCTCATGGCCTCTTTTCTGTCACATATAGACTTCTGCTCACGGCCCCCTGCTGTCTCATATACAGTCTGTTGCACTGGCCCCTGTCTCTCTCATATAAAGACCACTGTATATGCCCCACCTCCAATCTCATATATGGATTGCTACTCATGCCCATGCCTCTCTCACATATAGACTGCTAACTCATGGAAATTTATTTGTTGAAACCATTCGCCATGCTTGTCACTGAATGCACCAAGATTTGCAGGGAAAAATTTCAAATGTGACTGCAGAAAATGAATTTTCAATGGCAAGTTGTAATTCATCACTTTGTAATCTTCAAGAAGGTTGCCAACCAATTCGATTTAGTTTGGTGCTTGATAGTTACCAAGGAAATTCTCGCAAACATCATTGAATGATTTCCAAGCTATTTTCTCAGGTCCTACCAAGAACAGTTAGGGCTTTTCCCCACGGCACGGGTCTTCACCCAGTTTTTCAGAGGGTTTTCGGTTTTGAAAACCATCTGCAAACCGGGTGAAAACTTTTAACACGGGGCTCTATGGAAAACCCGCGCAGCAGTCCCCACTGAACGGGTTTTAAGCCTGGCGGTTTTTCAGACCACCGGTGGCCCGAAAAACATAGAACATGTTCATTCTTCCGACCGATTTTCGGGCAGAATATGAACATGTGAATGCGAAGGGAGAGGGCTTTTCTCCGCTAATCGCGAAGAAAAGCTGTCCCCCTGTGGCCGTGTGCATGGCCCAAAAACAGTCCCGATAAACCAACCGGTATTTGTACTGTGCTATGGGGACCCGGCCTTAGATTGCTGCGGGAACCCGGAGGTGATTGACAGCCGGGCTCCTGCAGTTGCCTTCAGGAGCGGAGATAACTCTGTACCCAGAGGTTTAACCCCTTAGTTGCTGCTATCAATAGCGATCGTGGCGACCTCTGTCCTCCATGGGAACCCTCGCAATATGAATGCGGGGTTCTGGTGGTTGACATCGCAACCGGGGGCCAGACAATGACCTCCGGGTTGTCTGTGACATCTTCCTGCCAGGCTCTGCCCAGAGGCAGTCTGACAGGATGACTAACAGTTGGCATAATACTCTGCAGCATAGACATGCTGCAATGTATTATACTTGTGTTATAGCAGAGATCTAATAATCACTGAGTATAGTCCCATAGTGGGACGAGTGAAAAAATGAAAAAATAATTATCGTATATAAAAAGTAAAAGTGTAAAAAAAAATAAAAATACAAAATTCAGAGAAACACACGTTGCCCTTTACCCACTACCAATCACCCCCAAAAAATCCAAAATAAAAAAGTACACATATTTACCGTAGTATTGTAGCATGCATAGCAACATAACCTATAAATCTGTCATGTTATGTTGCCCATACAGTGAACGTCAAAAAAAAAAATGGTAGAATTGTAATTTTTTTTATCTCACTGCACATAAAATAAAGAGAGATCAAAAAGTCATATAAACGCCAAAGTGGTACCAGTGAAAACGTCAGTTTGTCTTGCAAATAAAAAGACCTTACACAACTCTTTCTATGGAAAAAAAGTTATGGCTATCAGAAGATAGTGATATATAAATAATATTTTACACGATAAACAAGTTAAACTGCTGCAACATAAGAAAAACTTATATAAATTGGTATTGCCACAATCGTATCATCCAGCAGAGTAAAACTAACTTGTCAGTATACTGCACGGTGATAGCAGTACAAAATAAAAATAAAAAACACTACCAGAATTGCTGTATTTCTTCATCCCAAAAATAAATTCAAAAGTGATCAACAAGTCATGTGTCCCCCAAAACTGATACAAATAAAAACATCAACTCAACCCGGGAAGGACAAGCCCTTACTCATCTCTGTACACAAAAAGTTTTTAAAAAGTTATGGCTCTCAGACTATGACGACGCAAAAAATTTGTTTTCTTTTCTAAATAGAAGTGTTATATTCTGTAAGAGCAGTAAAATATAAAAAAAATACAAATTGGGTATCGTTGTAATTGTATCGACCTGCTGAGTAAAGTGAATGTAATTTATACCGCATGGTGACCACTATAAAAAATAAAAATAAAAAACGCTACCAAGATTGCTGCATATTGTTCATTCTGCCTCCATAAAACTTTGATAAAAAAAGATCAAAGCATCATCTGAATCCCATTATGGTACAAATGAAAATGTCAGCTAATTCCGCAAAAACAAGCCCTTAATCAGCTCAGTATACAGAAAAATTAAAAAGTTATGGCGGTCAGAATAGGACAACATAAAAACGCAATTTTTTACAAATGTATTTCTATTGTGTAAAAGTAATAAAACATAAAAAACTGTATAAAATTTCTATCATTGCAATTGTACTGACCCGCATAACAAAGTCATCCTGTCATTTACACTGCACGGCGAATACTGTAAAACTGAAGCCCAAAAACAATGACGGAACTGCAGGTGTTTTTTTATTTTCATGGCCCTAAGCTAAAAAAAAAATGTTGAACACTTTTGCGCCCAAAATGCCCAAAACACCCCTAGATGAGATCCCTGATGGGTGTTGAATCTAAAATGGGGTGACTTCTGGAAGGTTTTACCGTTGGGAGCTTTGTAAATGCGACATGGCACGCACCAAAATCTGCCTTCCAAAAGCCAAATAGCGCTCTGTCCCTTGTACACCCTGCCATGTGTCCAAACAGCAGTTAAGGCCTACGGGTTCCAAAAAAATGCTTTATTCTGACAATATTTGGACTCCGAGTGCGCGCCGATTTGCGCTCATAGGGCCCATCTTGGGATTTGCAATAGGTATTCCCTTTCTCATTGAGAACGTGGAATTTCCGTACGTACTTACAGTGGCCCCAACCGCCGGGGGGTTGCAAACGTGTCAGAAATTTTTTCGGCGCGTAACTCGTATACTTGTAAACAATGATTTTCCTATGGGAGGAGCGGGCTCCATGCCGCGTCCCCCCACCTCACCGCCACCGTTACTCTCTTATATATCACGGCCCGGAAATTTTTGAGAGTAAGGATATTAGGGCCAAACAAATCGTGGGAATAAGCCGTGTGAACAACGGACTAATACCCACATATAGGGTCAGACGTTTGAATGGGCCTCCCCCTGCCAGCTCCTCCCTGACCACGTACATTTATTCACCATAGATATCACCATCATACTGCTACCAAACAAATCCTACTATACCCAGACCAACATTACCAATAATGCTACTACATAAAGACCTGATTACTACATAAGAACATGACCACAAATTGCCACAAATACCCCTATACTATTACTGAATAAAGGTCTGTATACAAAAAACAATATAACCATCATATAGTGACCATATAGTGGTAAATCCCCAAAATTAATTCAGATCCCCAAAGTAACAAAGACATCAGAACCCCCCTCTCGCAATATAACACAGACCACTGACTGCAACCCCCCCCAGACAGAGTCCCGTTAATATATTACAAATGCCTAGACACAATCTCCACCAGTATAATACAGTCCCCCCCAGACATAGCCCCCTGAATATAATGTAGATTCCCATACAGCCTCAAATATAACACAGCCCCCACAGACAGAGCACCTTCTAAATTAATGCAGGCCGACCCCGGCACAGCCTACACCTAATATAATGCAGCCTCCCAGACCCCACTATAACAGAAGACCAACCTAGAAATAACCCCCCAATATGCAGGAGAGTTTGTTGCACACAGACAATGCATCCAGATAGAGCAGGGGTCAAGGGAATGGGTTTTAATTTGAAGAGGTTAAAGGAGTTTATGGCGACAGATCGGTTACGAAAGGGGAATACAATAGTGGGATGTGCTGAGGGGGCCCTGGATTAGGAGATAAGTCCCCAGCAGCCAGGAGGAGCAGAGAAAGATTTTTAGCAGGTGGGAGTAGGATAGACAGTAATTTGGTTGGCTCTGTTTAGTGTGGAAGACATTAATAGTGGGGAAGAGGTTGGTGGCAGCAGACAGATGAGAGGGTAGAAACACGGAGATATAAAGAGCTTATTGTCCAGCAGAGGGGTTTTGGGATAAGCATTAAGTTTCAGTAAAATGAAGTTAGAGACTATAGAGGCCAGGAAAAGCATGGTGGCTGAGTGTGGTAGGTTATAAGTTAGTGGAAGGGAAAAGTATAAGTAGCTGTTACCTTTTTATAATTCTTGTTCAATCCTGTTTTAATTCTGGTTTTAATTCATCCTCATACTTAGAAAGTTGGCCATACTTTGAAAAGTCCCCTAAAGATGACCAAGGTCAAGATGACCAATACAGGCTAATTTATACTGAATCAAAACCCTAATCTGCCTGCCCAGGTGTGAACAGGAGGTGGGAGAAGTCAAGTTAGTTAATTAGCAAAGGGGGGGAGAATATAGAAAGCAGGATGAACAGAATTTGGAACACTTGTTACATCAACAAACACAGCAGGGTATCGGGACACAAAGTGGTGAAAACAAGTCATAAACATACCAAATGGATGATGCAGGGGAAAATCAAACAAAGTCGGAATTGCAGTGATGGGAGCAGTTGTCATACATGTGAATGAAAGAAGAAGGGACGGTCATATCAGGGGGAGTTAATTCCATGTTGCTGGATTCTGTATATACAGATACTGAGCTCCCTTATAATTGTGTCCGTGCTCCCCTCCTGCCCAGCAGAGACTTATGTTCACAGGTCTTATTTGAACATGGAATTCAACACAGATTCTGTGTCTAAATCTGATTGTAGTCCACAAACCATTGACTTTAATTGGGAATTTGCTTGTCAATGCAGAATAAAATGGAGTTATTCTGCCACTACATTTATGCAATCCATGTTTAAAATGATTTATTTGGGGGAGCATAGTGTGTAATAATTAAACTTTGTGGGTAGAGTGCTACCATGTTATATATAATTAATAATCAGAGTACGTTATGTAATAATGTCTTAAGTTATTTCTGCAGTTTAGTGTGCAACATAAGTTTTGGGCTAAAATGTATATTACGATTACTTTCTAGGAGTGCAGTGTATATTGCAGTATAAATAACTTCAGAGATTACAGTGTAATATATAATTACTTTCAGAGGTATAGTCTCTCAAAGTAAGTAAGTCTCTCAAAGTGCTTATATTAGTTTAGTGCACTGTGGAACCTATATATATATCCACTGTGTATACCTGTGTGCACCATTTGTAGAATACAATCTAATCAACAACAATCTAAAACTATGCACATATCATTCTACTGCATGGCTGGTCCCACAAGTCACATTACAGTAAATGGCCAATCTAATAAATTTATATTCTATAAGCGGTAGACACGGCAGGGGCGTAACTAAAGTCTCACGGGCCCAGGTGCAAAACTTCAACTTAGGGCCTCCTACCCCCAGACCCCGGCTTTTGACCAATACTTTTCAACGACAGGTTCCCGACTTGACGTGATGGATGTCTGCGGTGTAGCGCGCTGCAGAAAATTATTTCTATTTAAAGGGATTGTCCCATAAAAGAATGGGGCCAAAGAAAAACAAGTTATATAACCAAAGTGTCTGTCCCTACCCCCCCCAAAACAAAAGAGGAGAAAAGTGCAACTGTGCTTTTGTTTTTTTGGGTTTAGTTGTTGTTATAGTTTACACTGAACAGTTTGATTGACTTATCTGTATTCTACAGGTCAGTAAGTATACATGGGCCCCATTATCTTCGCATGTCCCCACTATATAGTGACTAATACCACCATAATGTTACCGACCAAACCAGTATACCCAGACCTATAATACCAATAACAACAATATACAAGGACCAAATAATACCCCACATATCACTACCATATAGTGACTAATACCACTATACTGTTACTGAGCAAACCAGTATACCAAGACCAATAACAACAATATACAAGCACCTACATCCCCACATTTCACCACCATACACAGTCTTTATGATACCATTGTACTGTTACTGGATATAAACCGTAACACTAAGACCAATATTATCGCCATACAGTGACCATACAGTGGTAGATTCCAGTGTACACAAGTTCTGCAGACTGTATATTACCACCATACAGTAATCATATAGTGATCAGTTCTGCAGACATATAAGTGATTACAGTGCAGTTACATTTAGTGACTCACAGGTGCCATCTTTTCTGATGAGAGTGATTCTCTCTTTTCTTTCTTCATCCAGTCCAGACACCCATGGCGCCTTCTCCCGGCCACAACTCATCACTGCAGAATTTACCACACAAACATATTAGACTCCAAACAGTGAAAGTGCCCCCAACCAACTATAGGGGCCTCATCTGTGCTAGTAGTAGGTAGGAACATACTCCATATAGTAGTAAGCCTCCCCCCACCCCAAAAAGGCAGGCGTATAGGAAGATGTTCCTTTAAGGGAGATTAAACCCTAAAAATTAGTCATATACGTTGCAGACTTTTCCTAATAAGTAGGTAAAGTTCCCCTTCAGTATACACCACCCCCAATAGGTAACTATATATTGCCCACAATACGTAGTTGAAGGCAAACAGTTGAAGGGGGACTTTATCTACTTAATATGAAGAGTCTGCCTTCTTATCTGACTAAATGGAACTCTGTTTTCATAATTGGTAGAAATCCCAGTGGCTGGGCCCTCACCGATGAGAAACTTATCACCAGATTCTGTGTCAAAGAACTGACACATCACCAATGTAAACAGTTATTAGTGTGATGTAGGTTTAAGGAGGATTTTGACATGGATTGCGATTCAGAATCTATTCCAAAATCTGCATCAAAATCCAGTGTGTACACATTTTTTTTCTATTTTTCTATTTCCTTGCACATAGCTTATGTTAACCCCTTACCGCATCTGGATGTACTGGTACATCCTAATGGAGGAAAGGGGTTTTGTAGCAGGATCGTGCCGCGATCCTGCTACATAGGCAGCGGGTATCAGTAGCTAATTGCAGCTGACACCCGTTGGTAACAGCATGGAATGGAGCTGACTCCATCCCATGCTGTTTAACCCCTTAGATGCTGCGCCAAACACGGCTGCAGTGTCTAAGTGAATGAGACACGGTGCTGCGCACCGTTGCTTCCTCACTCCGGGAGCTCTGCGGCGAGATTGCGTGATCCCAGCTGGTTAACATAGCATCTGGAAGCCTGGTAAAGGCTTCCGTTGCCGCCTTGGTTTCTGCTTTACTACTTCCTGCCTCAGGCAGCAAGTAGTAAAACCATCATCTTTGTACACCCTATTACATTGTTTATACAATACAATAGGCTGTACAAACAATCACGCCCACTAGTGGTGAAGCACCCTAGGAGGACTCAATGTTAAAATAACAAAGAAAAAAAAGGTTTTAAAGTTTAAAAGGAAGAAAAAATATTAAAAGTTCACATCACCCCCTTTTGTCATTTTACAAATAAAAAATAATAAAAAAGTTACACATCTTTTGTATCGCCGCATCCGTAAAAGTCAGATCTATTAAAATATAACATTGTTTATCCCGTACACTGAACCCCGTAGACGATAAAAAATTCCAAATGCCAAATTTGCATGTTTTTTTTTGTTAATTTCACGTTCCGTAAAAATTGGAATAAAAGTGATTAAAAAAGTTGCATGTATTCCAAACTGCTAGCAATAAAACGTACACCTCAGGCCACAAAAAATGCCCACTCACTCAAGTCCATAGGTAAAAGTACAAAAAAGTTATTGGTCGCAGAAAATGGCATTGCGGCAAAAAATTAACAAACAGAGAATGTTTGAATTTTTTTTACGGTACCAAAACATAATGTAAACCGTAGATGTTTAGTATTGCCGGATTCGTATCAACCTGTAGAATGCAGGTAACACATCATTTTTACTGAAGATTGAATACCGTAAAAGCAAAACCACCAAAAACATGGCACAAGTATGTTCGTTTTAACATTTTGCCCCACTTAGAATTTTTTTGCGGTTTCCCAGCATACTCTGTGGTATGGTGAATGACACCATTAGAAAGTTCATCTTGTCCCGCAAAATAAAACAGTATGTCTATTTAGATGGAAAAAATAAAAAAGTTATAACTCTGGGAAGGTGGGGAGGAAAAAATGAACGTGAAAAAAAGGGGTTAAGGGATTAGTAGCTTGTTACCTTAAATGGCTGACAAAGAAAAGCTTATGGTCATAACCCAGAGACAATTATTTTCAGCCATGCACTGACTATTTATGCTGGGGAGCAATGTGCTTGAGACTAAGCAGCCTCTATGCTATAACCCCTGCTAGTGGTATACTAACCAGTTTATATGGGAAGAAGGTCCTGCCTGTGTGTAATAAAATAGTAGAGGAAGGAATCATAATACAATGTGCTATGTATACAGTATGTAATATATGAAAAGAAATGTTAAGAGAGGAACATAAGCATTATGTTGGGAATAGTCAGAGCATGCCCTAATGGAAAGGCCATGGTGTCATGATCAGCAAAGTCTGTTGTCTTCCCTCTGACAGCAACATACCTTTTGATCCTTCCAGCAAGGCACAGGTCAACCCTCTGGCTCAGAACTGTCATCTATAAAACCCAGTTCCCAGGACTGGGGCAAGTTATTCTGGTGCCCTAGGAAAATAAGGCACATAGTGCCCCCCCCTCCCCCTCCCAGTGGAAAATTTACCCAATCCATGCCTCTTTACGTCCCCTTCCTGCCTGGGATGAAGTGGTACTCTAGGTGGTCGCCTACCTTTGCCTACCCGTCATCCTGGTCCTTCCAGCTACTACCACCAGTCTGGGCCTGGTTATTGTGAATAGTTCTAGGGTCCTTCTGTGGTAGATCTCAAGCCCTTTGTGTTCCAAGTTCTTAAGACCCTATTTGTGTCGCATGCTTATTTCTGACCTTGGCCTGTCTCTTGGTTTACGTCTTTGCTCCTTCCCTCCAGATTAAACCTCTTTAGGTGTCCCGCCTTGGCCTGGCACTTGTTTCCTTTTTCCTGTCTTTTGTTCTTATCGTCTACATGTGTTCTGGTTATCCTGCATCCCCAAGTCTGGTGTCCACAAGTTCCCTACTGCATGCAATCTTGTCACAAGTCCTTTGGTGTCCTGTGCCAAGCCTGCTGGTGTCTGCTCTTCTGTGACAAACCAGTTGGTGTCTTAATTCTGCAGCCAAGACCGCTGGTGCCTGCAGTCTTGTGCAAAGCCCACTTGTGTCTGCCACCCTGCACCAAGCAGCTCACCTGGTGTCTGCCACGCTGTGCCAAGCCCGCCCTCCAGGAGTCAGCTGCGCTGTGCCAAGCCCACCCTCCAGGTGTCAGCTGCGCTGTGCCAAGCCCACCCTCCAGGGGACAGCTGCGCTGTGCCAAGCCCACCCTCCTGTGTCCCCGTCTTCAGTTCTTTTGCTCCTTACATACCTGGTTGCATCTGGTCAGGCAACAGCTAGTCATCATCCCAAGGATCTACATCAACTTTCCAGGAGCCCTTTCATAGACAGCCTTT
This sequence comes from Phyllomedusa bahiana, assembly GCA_025379985.1. Lineage (NCBI taxonomy): Eukaryota > Metazoa > Chordata > Amphibia > Anura > Hylidae > Phyllomedusa > Phyllomedusa bahiana. The sequence goes on from JAODAL010004187.1 coordinate 128,388, forward strand.
ATTTCTGTTTATTTGCCTTGCATCTTCAATTAAGTCTTCTGAACCATGACACTTGGCTTTCAATTTTAGCAAATATGCCCTAATAGTTTAAAAAAGTCAGCATTTGGCTTCATGTACATTTCGGAAAACAATATATCGAGCGCCATATTGTAAGCCATACGGTTTCATTTAAAGTGCTGTATAGTATATCAGACTGGTTCTCTATTCAGATCAGTGGGAATTCTTAAAAAGGCTCTGCATGCTTGCTTGCCTGTCCTGATACCCTCATAGAAATAAACAGGTAGAGCAGCACATGCGTGGTCACCCGATGTTCACAATGGCAGCAGCCCAAATGAGGACTGGAGTTGTGGGACCCCCATTCTCCAGACAAGTGTAGTTCTCAGAGGTAGGATATATACTTGATCGGGAAACGGGTAGACAGATGTAGGCGACTGCCTCGGACGCAGATGTTAAGGCTCGGTTAACATCTGCGTCCGAGGCAGTCGCCTACATCTGTCTACCCATTTCCCGGTCAAGTGCTCTAACAATAATAGTAGTAAGAATTTGAGTGATATTATTATCAATAGAGTATTATTCAGATACATAAGGAATGTGTGTAGGATTGTATCATAAACTGTCTATATAAATAATGATAAGATATAGGATGACTTCCAGTAATAACATCTGCACCTTGTCTCACTATCCAGACAGACTTTTCTAATGAAGAAGTAATGAGGTACAATTAAATATATAAAAAATATAAAATTAATTAATCACGGGGCGTAAACTGAATAATCTGGAGGTTATAGAACCAGTTAAGCGATAAACCTATTTTGCCAAATCAGTAAATAATAATGAAAATCCTCCATGTCTGATCATCTACTTTTTTCATGCGTACACTGAACAGAACATACATGTACACTTACTATAGACTCCAACAGACAATTACTGCTAGTTATAGTTTGCTTTTCCATAAGGCTTAGTTTTAAACTGTGTGTAACAGAATGTGTTACAAGCCTGTGTAAAACCAAGGTGTTGTGGCCCCAGAGGCAAAAGTTCTTATACACACCCATCAAACCTTTATTATAAAAAAAATAGTATACTCTAGAGCAGGGGTGTCAAACTGCCGGCCCTCCAGCTGTTGGGAAACTACAACTCCCATCATGCCCACTGTTATAGATTATACAAGTGCATGATGGGAGTTGTAGTTTCCCAACAGCTGGAGGGCCGGCAGTTTGACACCCCTGCTCTAGAGTCTAGACAGTACCTTAAAAGGTAAAGTAGTAAAACATAGAAACTATAGAATTAGTTCTGCCCCGTAGAATAAAGTTAACGTATCATTTGTATGGTAGATTAAATGGTACCGTACAAATACAACCTGTCCTACAAAAAACAAACCCTCATATGGCAATGTCAATGGAAAAATAAAAAAGTTATGACTCTTGTAAAAAAAGAAGAAAAAAAACACATTGTCAGCAAAACAGGTTAATACACGACAGTATCCTTTTTAGGCTATGTCTCCACTGCACAGGAAAACGATCGTATCTTCGGCGCTTTTTTGTTTTTTAAAAGCGCCGAAGATACGATCGTTCCTGCGGCCCCATAGACGGCAATAGGAAAGATGAGCTGTAGTCTACCCAGCTGGTCTCTTCTCTGCCCGTCTTTCGGCAGCGGCGTATTATACAACATGTTGTATAATACGCCGGCGCTTCTCGTTTTTCTTGCCGTCTTCCCATACATTACAATTGTATGGGCGACGTCAGGAAAACGAGAAGCGACCGCGGGTTTTGCACAAAGTGTGACAATGTCCGATGCAGTATGGACATAGCCTTAGAGGCAGCTGATTGATATTGCATACTGTTATGTAGTCTGTGTTTTGCTGTTTCTTTGTCATTCCTTATATATATTTCTGAATCTATCAACTGAGTGTTACCAATAAATGGCGTGTCCTTCACAGTCTGACATTGTCCAATCAGTGCTGACAGAGTAGTTATGTGCAAGGACATACCCTTTTGAAAACTGGAATGGTAATACTCATTTGACAGATTAAGTTATCCATTTCTAGAAGAAATAACAGAGGAACAGCATAACACAGAGTTATAAGAGAAGATGCTCCAGAATTGTTTTCTCATGTAGAACACAAGTATTTACTAAAACAAATATCTGAAATAGCCAGTGTTGTAGGAGAATAGAGTTTTTGCATGTGTGATTTTTTTCATTGACTTTTTTTTATATTTTCAACTATTTTTTCTCTCACTATAGGGCTAGACCATGCGATAATTTGTTCACTTTTATATTTCATAGCATTACATTACTGTATTACTATGTACAAGTGGCAGGCAGCCTCTTAGACCCAGTCGATGAAGGGCCTAGAGATGCTTCTGTATTTGGCAGACTCAAAGGTCATTATTTGACCTCTGGCTGCCATGGTAACCAATGGCATCCTGGAATCATTGAGGTTCATCTAGGAAGTTTAATGGCTGATCCAGTTGCATCAGGAGCCCAGCGGTACATAACAGCTCCTGCTGAACATTGTTACAACAGTTATAGCTTCTGCACTGTGTTACTTACCTTTTGACTATATAATGCACAAGAATTTTGGCCCTACTTTTAGGGAAAAAAATGGTGTACTTAGTTGAAGATATAGTCATTTTGTTGCAGATCCACAGATAACCTGTCGCAAAATACGCAACATTTTATTGAGTATTTTGACTTTCCTATTCAAGTCGAAGGGGGTAATCTGTAACATAGTTGTAACATATTGTGCTGTGAATATAAATCTATTCTGCAGGTCAATTACTGTGCAAATTGAACGTGATTTTTTTACACAGTGCATGGGAGATTTCTTATACTCATTCACATTGCCAGTAATGTAAAATGCTGCAGATTTTCCTCCTACAAATCCACAGCGTATCTGTCCTGTATGAACATACGCTAATAGTATCTGTTTCCCAAAAGATATGGGTCAGAAATATGAAATCCCTTTGCTGAATAATATTTCCTATCTCAATGCTGATCTCTGTAATGCTTTACAAAAGAACAAACAATTCCCCAATGAAAATTGAACATTTGGCAAATTCCAATGTTACAGCGGCAGTGCCAGCTCCGGGGAGTGTTTGAGATGTTTATCTATATAACACCAATGTCTTTGTCCATGGCATATTCATGATATGTCTGGGTATGCATAATCTTCATAGTATACACAACCTGAAATTGCGGCAGACACTGCAATGCTAGATACAGATGACCTGGCTCGCACATGAAGCCACTTTACTGTATGTTCATGTGCCTGGTGCTCGTCCATTGCCCTTTCTTTATAGCAGTAGTATACAGTAGGTCTTGATAAAACCTTGTTCATCTGTATATACCACACAACTGTGTAGTACGTGAATACTGAACTTCATTGGAGGGAAGGAAGAAGCATGAGATGACGCGTATCATGATGCTGCAAACTGTTCTATATCACCCACACAGAACCCGTTATGGGTAATAAGTTATCGGTTCATTTTCTTAACATTGAGTATTGTTTTTAGCCATAGAGGATCAGGCCATAGACCAGAGGTAGCAATTCACAGACAGCATCAAAACCTACTGTAAAAAAGACTAAACTGATATTGCTAATTGGTAAACCCTTGACACCAACCATCCCCTAAGGCAACACATGGCGCATCAAGTGGCGGCAAATATTGAGATTGACTAGCTCTCCAATGAGTGGGAAAAGAGTGGGAAAAGAGACCAGTTTTGCGAAATCAACTCCCAAACAGAACCTTTTGCCCTCATTCATGGCCGGGACAAGGCATTTTGGTGCCCTAGGCGAGTACAGCCAATGGCGCCCCCCCCTCACTCCCCAAAAAAATGCCCCCCCCCACACTAATTCCTCTCGCCCCTGCGCCAGGTCCTGTCACTAATTTTCTGCACATTCCACATATCTCCTGTCTCAGCAGTCGCTGCACAATGACAAATTAGCTTTTTCAAAATCGCTCCCCTCCGAAATACAATGTAAGACATTACAAATAACAATCACCAAATAATCCACCGATACCTGGAGCACATCGAGCACAAGAATGATTGTTACTCAACACACTCCTACAAAACCAAGACCCCACACTATTACTACTTAAGACTCAAATAATACTGCCAGACTCTGACCAAACGCCACCACCACATGTGACTATCAGCTGTACACAGGCAAGAGTACACTAGTACACAAGTGATCACACTGCAGTTACATTTAGTGACTCACCGGAGACATCATTTCTGATCAGCGTCGTTCACTTTCCCTTTTCTTCTCCATCCGGTTCACACCTTCATGCTGATTGCTCCCGGCCACAACTCGTCCCTGCAGATTTGGACACAAATATCTTAGAATCCTCACATTTCCAGCAACTCCTTACTTATATGTATATAAGTCCCTTCAGTTAGACAGGTATATAGATATGCCCTCTCAGGCAGGTATACGTATATTGTCCCCTTAGACAGGTAGGTATATAAATATAGGGGCACTCAGGCAGGTATATATGGTCACTCTCAGGCAGGTATATAGATATAGGGTCACTCTCAGGCAGGTATATAGATATAGGGTCACTCTCAGGCAGGTATATAGATATAGGGTCACTCAGGCAGGTATATAGATATAGGGGCACTCAGGCAGGTTATATAGCTATAGGGGCTCAGGCAGGTATATAGGGGCACACAGGCAGGTATATAACTAGGGGCCACAGGCAGGCATATGGGGGCTCAGGCAGGCGTATAGGGGCTCAAGCAGCCGTATAGGGGCTCCGCAGGCATATAGGGGCTCAGGCAGGCGTATAGGGGCTCAGGCAGGCATAAAGGGCCACAGGCAGGCGCATGGGGCCACAGGCAGGCGTATTGGGCAACAGGCAGGCGTAATGGGGCCACAGGCAGGCATATAGGGGCCACAAGCAGGTATTATAGGGGCCACAAGCAGGTATTATAGGGGCCACAGGCAGGCATTATAGGTGCCACAGGCAGGCGTACAGGGGCCACAGGCAGTATATAGGGGCCACAGGCAGGCATTATAGGGGCCACAGGCAGGATATAGGGGGCACACAGGCAGGCATTATATGGGCCACAGGCAGTATATAGGGGGCACACAGGCAGGCTTTATAGGGGCCACAGGCAGTATATATAGGGGGCCACAGGCAGTATATAGGGGGCACAAGGCAGGCATTATAGGGGCCACAGGCAGGCATTATAGGGGCCACAGGCAGTATATAGGGGGCACACAGGCAGGCATTATAGGGGCAACAGGCAGTATATAGGGGGCCACAGGCAGGCATTATAGGGGCCACAGGCAGTATATAGGGGGCCACAGGCAGGCATTATAGGGGCCACAGGCAGTATATAGGGGGCCACAGGCAGGCATTATAGGGGCCACAGGCAGGCATTATAGGGGCCACAGGCAGTATATAGGGGCACACAGGCAGGCATTATAGGGGCCACAGGCAGTATATAGGGGGCCACAGGCAGACATTATAGGGGCCACAGGCAGTATATAGGGGGCCACAGGCAGTATATAGGGGGCTCCAGGCAGGCATTATAGGGGCCACAGGCAGTATATAGGGGGCCACAGGCAGGTATTATAGGGGCCACAGGCAGTATATAGGGGGCCACAGGCAGTATATAGGGGGCCACATGTAGGCATTATAGGGGCCACAGGCAGGCATTATACGGGGCACACAGGCAGTATATAGGGGGCCACAGGCAGGCATTATAGGGGCCACAGGCAGTATATAGGGGGCACACAGGCAGGCATTATAGGGGCCACAGGCAGTATATAGGGGGCCCCAGGCAGGCATTATAGGGGCCACAGGCAGTATATAGGGGGCCACAGGCAGGCATTATAGGGGGCCACAGGCAGGCATTATAGGGGGCCACAGGCAGGCATTATAGGGGCCACAGGCAGTATATAGGGGGCCACAGGCAGGCATTATAGGGGCCACAGACAGTATATAGGGGCCACAGGCAGGCATTATAGGGGCCACAGGCAGTATATAGGGACCACAGGCAGTATATAGGGTGCTCAGTCAGACGAATATAGGGTCCACAGGCAGGCGAATAGGGGCCACAGGCTGTATATAGGGGGCTCAGGCAGGGGATTTTAGGGGCCACAGGCAGGCACTTAAAAATAACAACATTAATACTTACCCGCTTCCCGGGCACGCGCTCCTCTTCTGTCCTCTTCAGCCCGCGCTCCTCCGGCAGCTCCTCGGGCGCACGGCCTGTGACGCGCTGTGCGCCCGAGGAGAGGCAGCGTCGCGATGACATCACATCATCGCGACGCTGCCGGCTGAGGCGCACGGGGCCGCGGCAGGTCCTCAGCGCTATGAGGACCCGGCGGCCCCGCTGTGTCGGACCTGCAGCTTACCGGAGGATCCAGCGATCCTCCAAGAGCCGGCCCGACACTGTCTGCGGGGCAGGGAGCGCTCGCTTTCTGCTCCGCAGAAGCGGTCGAAGAGGCGGCCGGCGCTTCAGGCCCACGGCAGCGGCCTGGAGCCCGGCGACGTTCGGGGCCCTGCCTGCGCCCCTTAGGGATAGGCAGAGGTAGGCACCCAAGGCGATCGCCTACCTCTGCCTACCCGTCGTCTCGCCTCTGCCCTCATTGTCTGAAGACCTATGGCTTGAGGATTGGACTCCACTGGAAACTGTCGATAATGAGCCGTGAACCCTATGTTATAGTATTGAAGAGATTGCCAATGTCTGTCTGACAATAAACTCTGTATCAATGGTAGAAGTGCATATCATGTGAACGAGGGCCATATCCACTATTGGTTTTTATTAGATTATAAGTGTTGCTAAAAAGATTTTTTGAAAGCAATCAAAATTTACTGTAATTTAAATCCTGAAATGAATACTAGACCTCCTTTTTTGCTGATTTATAGACTGTAGCCCAATGCACTGTTACAGAGCAAAAATGATGCCTGGCATTACCTTTAACCACCAGCTGTTCCCCTACCTCCATAACGCTACCACCTTCAGGGTGCTTTCACACAGCACAATTTTGGTGCAGTTTTTCCTGCGCTCCAATTATACTGCCTTTATTACCAGCAAGCTTCTTTCAGTTGTCTAAATTGTTCAGAAAGGTGTTTCAATTAATTAATCAATTACTGTGTGTGAAGTTTTGCAGATTACAAACACACTAATTGATTACTCAGTTTCCAAACAGATTAGATAAGTGAAAGAAACTTGCTGGTAATAAAGGCAGTTTAATTGGAGGGCATTTAAATCTGCACCAAAACTGCGCTGTGTGAAAGCACCCTTAGAACTAGATTCCCCCCATAACCAAATTTGCAATAATCCCTCTCTTATAATGGAGGTAGTATGAATGCAGCCTTGCAAACACTGCTGAGTACACTTGGTAAACATTTCACAACTACTTGGTAACTACAATAACAGCAACATTAAAAAAAACTACTGACGCCTGTGACTGCTATGGGCCAGCAGCCTTAGAAGGTACAGTCTGCCAGCTGGCAGGTCAGAGACATTTCTATTCAGGGGCGTTGCTAGGGTCCCAAAACATCCGGGGCCCGGGCCCTCTGTGTTATGTTTTGCTCTGTAGGGCTGGGTTCACACGTCAATTTTCATGCCCCATTGTGTGCTGTGGCATGGATTTTTACAGAGAAACTTATATCCCTGTCACTAATTGTATGCCTGTTTCAATAACTGTTGAAAAAAGAATCTAAAAGAAAGTATACTTATCATAAAATAGAAGGGGAACATTCACATTCACATTAGCTCAATGTGAATTTGCAGACAATGTGCAGCCAATTGCAGGTCACTACCATGGCCTGTAATTGGCTGCACAAGGAACTGTTGTGACACTTGAATTAGTGGGTTCACAAGGTAAATATTTTATTTTTAAATCCTCCCTTTATGGACTGACAAACTACAAGTAGTTCTGAAACCCCCCTGTAGGGCCTGGTTCACATTGGCCTCAGAGGTTTTTTGCTGTGGATCCATCAGATCTCTGCCATAGTTTTTGTTGTTCAGACAGAAAAAATCCACAGCAACTATTTCTTCCTTCTCAACTACAGACACCACAGCAGAAACCTGACGGACCCACTGTAAATAATAGGACCCGTTGGGCGCCGTGGGTGTCTGCAGTGAACAGATCCCCCTGGCTTTAGTTTTTCACCTCTGTTTTTCACCTCTGATACAGATGTTTATCAGGCCTAAAGTAGACATATATTTTATCACAAAAATTGTTCTGATCTGCAGAATATAGATAATATGTCATTTATATCACACAATGAACTCCCGAACAATTAAAACTCCTAAAAAATTGCACAGTTGTGATTTTTCCTAATTCCAACTGACAAAGAATTTTTATTTAATGTACATACAGTGCATTCAGTGATACTATCAAAAATACAACTCGTTCCAGAAAAAGGCTCTCACAAGGCAAAGAAAGAAAAGCTTTCTGACCTGGACAAAATAGATAGCACTACTGACCGCACTGTTGTGTCCAGCACAGAAAGCATTTACAAAACAGAACACAAATAGTCCAAAAGTGACCATGTTTGTGCTGTTGTCCCCTATGGACACGTTGTGGGATCTGTTGGGATATGTTTTTCCCATATTTTCACATATCCCAACAGAGGTCCCAAAAGGGGCCACAGCACAGTGTGACCCAAAACTAAAAGAATAAAGATCTGCCTGCTCTCTGTGTATGGTGGAGATGTCACAGGATAACTCTGTACTGTATATTGGGGAATTTCTCTATGGAGAGCACAGAGGGGACACCACAGCAGGAGGCAGAAAAACTGTGGGAGAAGGCAGGTACAATCCTCTGATGTCCAGCAGCTGCTGACCCTTTGTACCCTGCTCACCTGAACCATTGCTTCACGCACTCCACTGCACATGGTGACATAGCTGCTGCTGGCAGTGATGTGAGGGCTTCTTCTCTCTTGGTGGCTCACCCCCTCCCTCCAGCCTCTCCTCGCCGACCCTCTAGCATTGTACAGAGGGGAGGGGGGAGGAGGAAGCCGGCACGGGACAAATAGTTTGGCTGCCTGCTCCGCGGCCCCTCACCCATCAATCAGACTGTGAGCACAGGCTTCACAGTGTAGCTGCCGGGCAGGCGGCCCCTGCATTCAGTGCTTTCGGGCAGTGTCTGATGACGCTGCCCCTGCGCTGCTCTTGATTAAAGAGCCCCAGGCTGCCGTTGGGCTGCAGGAGATTACCAGTGTCCCTGGGTCCAGGAAACCTCCCCTACTTGCGGGAGGCTTGCGGACCTTCCGGGACAGTTGGTAAGTAATAGATTCGGGGCAAAGGCTGTTTCATTCGGGGCTTGTGCCCCGAATGAAACAGCCTAGCACCGCCCCTGTTTCTATTGCATGATGAAACACAGGGGCGGAGCTCTTCCCCTGTTTCTCTGCATATAGATAGTGACCAGTTTTGAAACTATAGGGGTTGCAGCAGCTGCATTAGAAATAGGGCCCCTTTGCCAGGGGAGCTTACAGGCCCCCCCTCCTCAGAATAGGGTAACTTCCCCTGTAATGATTAGGCAGAGGGATTCTCCACTGTTCTGCCCAACCACAGAAAGAACTGTACTGCTGCACAGTCCTCTCTATACTAATTACACTCATCTTTATGATCAATGCTGGGAGGAAACAGAAAGTGACTGCTAGAACAACATTGGAGCCTGAAGAGGTGAGTAACCATAAGACACCTGGTATAAAGCATTAACCCCTCTATTGTTCACTACCAGGTATAATTACATTAAGCTCTTGGGTTGGGAATATATTAAATTAATCTCTTCACTGATCTACACCATTAGGGGTGCTTACATTAACCCCTCCACTGCCCTCCACCATGGATCATTACATTAACCTCTTCACTGCATAGACCACCAAGGATGTTTACATCAACCCGTGCTACCAGGGATGCTTACATTAATCTCTCCACTGCACTACACCACACACTAACCCCTTCATTGCTCTAGACCACTTGAAATTCTTACATTAACCCCTTCACTGGCCTACGATAGGTCGCCTTAAATTGTCCATTCACTCTCCCAGAACATAAAGGATTGTTAAATGAACCTGTTCAGCACCCTATACTAAGTCTCCAGGTCTATATTAAGCCATTTCACAAGCCATAAAAAGAGATGGAGAAAATTTCCTTGTAAAAAAAAATCTGTGGAAGATTGTATATCTTAGGCTGCCGTCTAGCAGCAACTAAAGCTGGCGCTGTGACTATATATGACAATTAAATAGCAAACTTGTGGAAGGAGTAGAAGGAGTCCATGCGAAATACATTGTCTTGATTTTAATGTTTGTTCTGTGAAGGTTATTTATGTGTATGTTTTACAATTGATGTAGTGTTTGTTCCAGGAGTTTTAAGTAGTGTAAATAAAACAAGCACATTTGTATTGTAGTATTTAAACACTAGCTCTGTAATGTTCATGCACTTTAATTGTCACATAGATGTTAGTTACAGTATCAGTTTTAGTTGTATCCTTAAACTTAAAATCCTCCAAAGATTTTTTCTATAGACCACCAGAGATAGCATCTGACCAGTTCTTCCAGGTTCCCCCAAGACGAGTTATTAAAATATCTGCCAATTTAAATAAACTGGAGAGAAGCAGGACCTTGATCTGTTCATTTGTATGCATATGCTATGTCCTTAGAATATGCCTACAGTGTCTCATTTTCTGGTTCGACCTCCTCTCCTCTTCCTCTTGCTGTTGGGGTTCCTCAGGGATCAGTTCTAGGTCCTCTCCTCTTTTCATTGTACACAGCCCCCATTGGACAAACCATCAGTAGATTTGGCTTCCAGCACCATTTCTATACGGATGACACCCAATTATACACCTCCTCCCGTGACATCTCTCCAGCCTTGCTACAAAACACCAGTGACTGTCTGTCCGCTGTCTCTGACATCATGTCCTCTCTCCATCTGAAACTAAACCTCACTAAGACTGAACTTCTTGTCTTTCCGCCATCTACTAACCAACCCCCCCTGCTATTTCTGTTTCTGTATGTGGTACCACCATTTCTCCTAGGCAGCAGGCCCGCTGTCGAGGGGTTTTACTTGATTCTGATCTGACCTTCTCCCCATATATCCAATCCCTTGCCCGCTCCTGTCACCTGCACCTTAAGAATATCTCCAAAATCCGTCCATTTCTCACTGTGGAAACGACTCAAACGCTCATTACTGCTCTTATTCTTTCTCATCTTGACTACTGCAACTCCTTGCTTATCGGTCTCCCTCTCTGCAAACTCTCCCCTCTCCAATCTGTCCAGAATGCAGCAGCCAGCCGCTATACTGATGCCTCTACCCTGTGTCAGTCACTGCACTGGTTGCCCATCCAGTACAGGATACAGTATAAACTCAGCACTCTCATCCATAAAGCTCTCCACAGCGCTGCTCCTCCCTACATCTCCTCCCTAGTCTCTGTCTACCGCCCTACCCGTGCTCTGCTGATGATATCAGATTACATTCCTCAATCATCCGAACCTCCCATGCCCGTCTCAAAGATTTCACACGTGCGGCACCAATTCTCTGGAATATGCTACCGCGGACGATCAGGCACATTCACAACCCTCACAGTTTTAAGAGGGCCCTGAAATACATCTTCTCAGTCTGGCCCACCAAGATCCCTAACTGCTGTCACACACATCTGTCACTCCCTGCACTTGGGCACTCACAGGCACTTATCTGTATATAGATGTACTGTCAGGGTGGCAGGTTCATCCATTTTTCATGTAAACCCCCCCTATTTATGAAACCTGGCCGGACCATTGTAAACTTGGCACTTCTTACCGTATGTTTCACCCATACACCCTAATAGATTGTAAGCTCTCACGAGCAGGGCCCTCACACCTTGTGTCTCATTTGTAAGTACTTTTAATGTGTAATGACTGTATGTTTACCCTTGAATTTGTAAAGTGCTGCGGAATATGTTGGCGCTATAGAAATAAAGATTATTATTATTATTATAATCAGATACTTTCAGGTGCAAGGCATCTACCTAGACGTTCACTGTTTCCTCTTTCTACTCCTAATATCACGTGGTAGTGTGTGTATTAGAATTCATTTCTAGGGTACTATTTTTAACTTCAGTGGGAATGGTGTGTAATAAAATTAATTTTGGGGGGTTCAATGTGTAATATAATTAATTTGCGGAGCACAGTGTGTAATATAATTAATTTCTGCAGACAATGTGTAAGATAACTAATTTCAGTAAGTACAATGTAAATTATAATTAATTTCTGAGGGTACAGAATATATATTTTATAATAATTCAGGGGTAAAGTGTATAATATAAATAATGTTAGGGGTTGTAGTATGTAATATAACTAAATTCAGAGGGTGCAGTGTGTAATTTAATTTATTTCAGGTTTGCTGTATATTATAAGGAAAAAAATAAATAGTCAGCTCACCTATACGTTTCAGGATAGCAAGATGCACACCTCGGTCGCACGCCCCCTCCCCCAGCCGCATGGAAGAACCAGCCAGCAAACGGTGGCAAAAATGTATTAAAATCACAAAACCAGTTTATTAATATCCATAGATACAATTAAAATATAGAATGAGGCATAGTGAAGGAAAAAATCTGTGCCTAAGCACACACCTGCTGTGTATTATAACTAAATTCAGCGGGTAAAAGGTATAATACAATTAATTTCAGGGATAGACTAATGTAATAATATAGGAACAGTGTGTATTACAATTTATTTCAAGGGGCACAGAGCTTATTATTATTTATTTTAGGGTACACAGCTTGTGGCATCATTATATGCAAAAACTTCAGTGGGTGTTGTTCTAAGGGTTGTAGTGTGTGTGAGGAGCTTGTCATTGTAGAGTGGTCTTTATTCAGTACCATTTGCAATATTAATAAGGTACTATGTGGTGGAAATACATGGTCATGGCAGAATTATTTGGTCCTTGTGTAGTGGCATTATTGGTAATGTTTATTGATAAAGTGGGTTTTGTCAGTAACATTATGACAGTTGTACCCTATTTTTTGGACTATAAGACGCACTTTTGTCCCCAAAATTTTGGGGGACAATGAGGGTGCAAATATAGTCCAAATGCGCTCTCTCGTGCCGGCAGGAGGGTGATGAGGAGCGATGCTGTGGGAAGCTGCCGGTAGTATTTAAACCCAGCTGCCAGCTTCCCACAGCATCGCTCCTCTCCATGCTCCTGCCAGCCCGAGAAAGTGCTATACAGCAGCGACAGGAGGCATTCTGCCCCCAGTGGTCAAGGACCCTAGGGGGAGTAAGTATTAAAGTAAAAAAAAAAATAAGTAGAAAAAAAACAAATATTAAAGTTTAAATATCACTCCACATTTGCCATTTTACAAATAAAAAAATAAAAAGTTACACATAATTGGTATCACCACGTCCGAAAAAGTCCAATCTATTAAACTATAACATCATTCATCCCATACACTGTACAGTAGAAAAAATCCAAACACCAAAAGTTTATTTTTTTGGTTCATTTAATTTCCCCCAAAATTTGGAATAAATAATAATGGGCCAAAAGTGTAATAGGGCAGTGTCATGATCTGCCACCCGAGATAGGCGGTGGATCAGTTGGTTACTTTTGGAGGGTTACGGTCTTGATCTGGCTCCAGAGACAGGAGGCAAATCAATTGGTCATCTTTAGAGGGTTGGCTTAACCTACGCCAGGTAGCAGAGTCTAAGAGGGACCAGAGCCCGTTGCAAGGCTGGTTGGGCTTTGCTGCAGAAACCACTCAGATCGCTACCACTGACGTAGGTCCTTGAGGTAACAGCCGATGAACCAGGGAGCAAAGTACAGGAGGACGAGGCAGGAAAGTTGTCCAGACACAAGGTTAGGACAGATGGCAGGCATGGCAGAGTCAGGGACATAGCTGGAGAGATCTGGCAGCAGATAGAAAGCCACAAAATTCTCTGACCCTTTAAATCACAGACAGTGTGCGCATGCCCTGGCGGTCAAAACTAGAGATGCAGCATAACCCTCAGTAGCTGTGGAGGAAGACGCCGACGAGGAAGGTGGTCAGGTAGTGCCTGGGCACAGGTGACTTCTGGAGCAGGCAGGATTATGGACCGACCCCAAGACCGTAGCCAACCCAGTAAGAAAATGGGAAAGCAGATGCAGCCTTAGAATGTACCATGGCGTCCAGCACTACAGTTCCTCCCTTCTTAGGGCCCCCCCTCTTCTAAGCCCGAAGTTTGTAAAACTGCTGGATTAACATTCTGGAATTAACATTTCCCTGAGACCTCTTCTGCGGAACATAAGCCTTCAAACTATGAGACAGTAGTTTTTTCCCTTAAAGTGCTTCATGTCCAGGATGTCCTTGATCTCGTAAGTGTCCTCAGCCGTAGATACGGATGAAGAGGTAACCGTCTTGTGAGAATACCAGTTGCGGACAAGAGGTTTTAGGAGGGACACAGATGGAGAAAGGCAGACCTCGTAAGAGACTGAGTTTATTTGATGAAGGACAGAGGAGGGACCAAGGTAATGAGGAGCCAGCTTCAGACTTGGTACCCACAGGTGTATATTTCTAGCAGAGAGCCAGACCTTGTCTCCAGGAGGGAACCCTGGTGGAGGCCTGCCCTTTTTGTTGGCCTGCTTTTTGATATGGACAGAGGCCTTCAGAAGATTTTCACAGGCTTATTGCCATGTAAGCTGGAAGTTGCATAGTTGAATGTCAACCACCAGAACATCTATGGAGATTGGTAGGGGAAGAGGGAGGCAAAGGTGCTGGCCTAAAATGGCATGGAAGGTGGTATCACTCGAGGGCTTGCTGGAATGATTGCTAAATGCAAATTCTGCCAAAGGCAGTAAGTCAACCCAGTATCTGGTTCACCTGTTCCTTTTGGCCTTTAGTCTGGGGATGGTATGCCAAGGATCTTGGAACAGAGGGCATGCCAGAATCGGGAGGAAAACTGTATCCCTCTGTCAATGTAATTCAGCATTCTATGCAAACTAAACATGTGGTGAAAGAAGAAGGAAATCAACTTGACAGCAGATGGAAGACCAGTAAGGGGAATGAAGTGCGCCATCTTGGAAAAGTGATCCACCATGACCCAAATCACAGAGGACTGAAAGACTGTGAGAGCATTACAGAGTCCCAATGGTATCACAAGGTATTTGAAGTGGCCGTCTCGGGTATTAAAGACAGTTTTCCATTCGTCCATTGTATGCCCCCGGAGGTTTAACTTGGAGGAGACCTTTGCGTTTTGGATGCTGTCCAAATGTTATGATATCAGAGGTAGCGGGAATTTTTCTATATAGTTATTTTGTTAAAACACCTATAGTTGATGCAGAGGAACCATCCTTTTTCTCAATGAAGAAGAATCCTGCTCCTGTAGGGGAAGAAGACTTGCATATAAGCCCATTCTCAATGATTCTCCATTTTGGACCAGGACAGAGGGTATACCCTACCATGAGGAGGGGTAGTACTTGTCTAAATCTCGATTGGGCAGTCATATGGGAGGCGAGGAGGAAGCGTCTCTTCTTGCTTTTTTCAAAAGACATCTGCAAAGTCTCGGTAGGGCGCTGGGAGTCCGTAAAGCGCTGGGCTGGAAGTCTGAAACGTAGTAACTTTGACTAAACAAGGTGGACGAGGAACCGAGATACAAGAGGTGAAGCAGTGGTCACCCCAACACGTGACTTAATCGGTTCACCAATCAATCCCAGGACTGTGAGCCTACAGCCAGGGGAGTCCCTGGAGGAGAGGGCTGGAGGAGCTGGGAAGCACATGGAAGGAGTTCTGTTCTTGACATAGCACTCCTACATGCAGAGTGAGAGGTGTAGTGCGGTACTGGATTTTACAGTAGAGGACCTCTACATTAAGTGAAGAGACGAAGAGGGGCTTGACCAAGGAGGTCACTGACAAGTTATGCTTGGCAACTAGTGTGGAATGAATGAAATGAGCCGGAGTCCACGAAGGCAGCAACCTTAAGATTAGAGCTGGAAGGAAGAACCAGAATGACCTTCCTCCCCCAGGGTCACCTTTCCCACAAAGCCTAGGCTCTGGAGTTTCCCAGATTAACCCAGCAGTCCTTCACTAGATGCTCCTTGGCACCACAATAGAGGCATAGGCTCAAGTTCCATCATTGAGCATTTTGTTCCTCAGGCAAGTGAGCTCTCAACCTGCATGGATTCTTCCCATGGTACCGTGGGCACTAACTGATGTGAGTGCTGGAAGAAAGGTGCCAACAGAGGTACTCTGTGAAAACAAGGGACTTCTCATAGTTGGCAGATTTATTGCTGTTGCTCCGCAAAGCAGGCATCTATGTGGATGGCCAGGGTGATGAGCTAGCAGGCAGGTCACGACCGGCAAGCTCATTTTTGATGCCCCCTGATAGATCCTTCCAGAAGGTAGCTACTAGAGTGTCATTGTTCCAGGCCAATTCAGAAGAGAGGGTCTGGAACTGTAGAGCCTACTGCCCACAGTGGAATCACCTTGACAAAGCTGGAGAAGTACAGATGCAACCGAGGTGGTACAACCTGGTTCCTCGAAAAACCTCCCTCTAATCTGTGCACTTTGTGGACCAGTGGCCTCATTTTTGCAACTTCTCACTGTGTTTGCCAGTGTAGGTTTCATTTTAATGAATCATAACAATGCATTATAGATTTTTATGTACAGAATAGTCTCTGCAATGTCCATTATTAGGGAAACAGAAAGGGCAATCTGACACAAAGACTGGGATCGTCGAACAGTACGTTGTTTACCTGGGGCCTGAGTTCAACATATCGCGGTTCGGGTTGACCGATTTCTTGGTGGGGCTGGTGAGAATCCAGCTGCCATGGACAAATGACAAAGTTAGAGGTAGGTGGAGTATCCTTAAAAACTATTTCAGGGACTTAGGCCAAAAGCTCACGGCAAGGACCTACAAGGTAGTATTTTCAGAAATACTTCCTGTACCACAGGCCACACTGGAGAGGCAGTGGGAGATAAGGATGGTAAATAACTCAAAATTGGTGTAGAGAAGAGGGATTTGGGTTTTTGGAGAACTGGGCTGACTTCTGTCTTGGCTACAGACTCTATGCTAGGGACCTAATGGGGAGGGTGCAGCTGTATTGGGGGGAAAAGTGGCGAGAAACTTGGAGGAGTAGTTAAACTAGGGACTAGGTAAGACAACTAAACATATAGTATGCAAAATAGTGAAGATAGAGAGCTGGGAATTAGAAATAAAATCAAGGGGTGGAGTGGAGGGATGGGATAGAGTAACAGTTAATAAGGACAGGGTTAAAAAAAATTAAAACCAAAAAACCTCTAAATTGCATGCTGGCCAATGCCAAGAGTCTCACAAACAAAATAAATGAACTATAATTATTTATTGCTGAAGAAAAATATGACATAGTGAGGATAACTGAGACATGGCTGGATGAGACCTATGACTGGACAGTTATCTTACAAGGTTAAAATCTATTTAGAAGAGATTGTAAAAATTGGAAGGGGGAGGTGTATGTCTTTATATAAAATTCTTTCTGAAGCCAACACTATGGGAAGATATAGATACAGGTGTAAGATATGTGTAACGGACGGGCGTTGACAAACGTATGCCGAAGCGCCGACCGTTGATATCCGGGTGTGGATCCTCAGGGCCCACCGCAGGCACCGATGGCAGATGCAGGCGGTGGGTAGCCGGAGTGCAGGTCTGGGTACTGGAGGCTGATAAACGGATGCTGCAGTGAACATAAGACAGAGTCCCAGACAGGTGCCAGAATATATTTAGCAGCAGGTACAGCGGCAGATGTACAGCAGGATAACAAGCAAAAGGACAAATAGCTGAGTCAGCAGCAGTACAGCAGCTAAGGGGTCACGCTCTAGTACAGAAGACAACAACGAACTGACCAAGAGTACAGGTAGGAGGTTCCTTAAGTAGCCAGGGGTAGAGGTTACAGGGCAGGAACAGGAACACTGTCTCAATAAATGCGATGCAGTGACGCGCGCGTGCCCCTAGAGGGAGCAGGTGTGCGCACAGGATGCCAGGGAGCTGGAGGAAGCAGAGATGGTGAGGCTTCAGCAGTGGAAGGAGCCAGGACAGGTGCGTGCAGAGAACCAGGGACACCAAGGGATGTCGCAGCAGCGGCCGGGACATGAGACACATGCACGCCGACGGTCCGTGGCGTGAACCGTGACAGTACCCCCCCCCCCTTAAGCCCTCCCCACCGGGCTAGCCGGGTACCCACAAAACAGCTTGGGGTAACCACCTCCTCGGTATCCCAGGAGCCATCTTCAGAGGAGGTGTCCAGAGAGTCCCGGGTAACTTCTTGGACCTGGGGAGAAGAAGCAGAAATAGTAGGCAGGGGGTGGGGTGGGTGGGAGTCAGAGGTGTCTTTGCAGACCAGAGGCTCTTCCTGCACACATGGTTCTTCCATTGGCACAGCAGAACATACGGCAGAGAAACAGGTAGGCAGGGCTGCTCCAGATGGGCGGGCTTGAGACCGCTAGAGTGGCAATGCTTGCGCCATTGGACAACTTCGCCCATCTTCCAATCCAGGGATGGGTTGTGAAGCTGGAACCACGGGAGCCCGAGCAGCACTGGAGCAGACGAACTAAGCAGCACGTAAAAGGACAGATTTTCCTGGTGGGAACTGCCAACCTTCAAGGACACAGGCTGGGTACGGAACTTGACTGGCTCCTTCAGGATCTCCCCGTTGATGGAAGAGAAACGTAGGGGCTTCTCTAGACGGGAGACAGGCAGGCTGAACTTCTCCAGCAGAGACGGGTGGATAAAGTTCTCAGAGGAGCCGGAATCCAGCAAGGCAGGAACTTCATAGGCGGCACCAGATGATAAACGTAGAGTGACTGGAGTGGTCAGACGAGGAACAAAGGCATCTTGATTCAGGGTCACTTCACCCACAACACCATGGCACTGGGGTTTCCGGGGAGCAGCTGGGCGGACTGGGCAGTTCTTGAGGTAATGACGGGTACCACCGCAATACAGACACAGGTTTAAGCTGCGTCGACGGGCGCGGTCCTCTGTGGTGAGATGAGTACGGTTTACCTCCATAGGCTCATCTTGGAAAAACGCAGGTGTCATGCGAGGTGGGCTCGTGGTTTCAGGTACAAGACGAGGCGGAAGCTTGCGAGGACGAGAGGACACAGTCTGTTGGCGAAGCTCTAACTCCCTCTCCGCAAAACGGATGTCGATCCGGGTAGCTAAAGCGATGAGGTCGTCCAGGGTGGTAGGTAGATCACGACCAGCCAACTCGTCCTTGATGCATCCATCGAGACCTCCCCAGAAGGCAGCAACGAGGGCCCGTTGTTCCAGGCAAGCTCAGAGGCCAGGGTACGGAACTGGATGGCATACTGGCCCACTGTAGAATCGCCTTGACGGAAGCGGAGCAGAGACGATGCAGCTGAGGTGTTGCGCCCAGGTAACTCGAAGACCTTTCTAAAGGCACTCAGGAACTCCTAGAGGTCCCCTGTCAGCGGATCCCCTTTCTCCCAAAGAGGTGCGGCCCAGGCCAAGGCTTCACCTGACAGCAGGCTAATGATGAAAGCGACCTTGGCACTGTCAGAATGGAACTGATGAGCCAGGACCTCAAAATGGATGGTGCACTGGTTGAGGAAGCCGCGACACGTATGAGGGTCTCCAGAATAATGGGCAGGCGGAGGCAAGTGCAGGCTAGGACTGGACATGGCAGCAGGAGGCGGAGCCACAGCAGGTGTTGGAGCAGGTGTAGATGCCAGTGCAGACATGACTTCGTCCAGATGGGTGGTGATGGTCTGCAGCTTACGGAACAATTGCTCCAGGTGGACGCCATGACGGTTCATCACAGCTACCAGGTCAGGCAGAGTCACTCTGGCAGGATCCATATTTGATGGTCAGTTCGTACTGTAACGGACGGGCGTTGACAAACGTATGCCGAAGCGCCGACCGTTGATATTTGGGTGTGGATCCTCAGGGCCCACCGCAGGCACAGATGGCAGATGCAGGCGGTGGGTAGCCAAAGTGCAGGTCTGGGTACTGGAGGCTGATAAACGGATGCTGCAGTGAACATAAGACAGAGTCCCAGACAGGTGCCAGAATATATTTAGCATCAGGTACAGCGGCAGATGTACAGCAGGATAACAAGCAAAAGGGCAAATAGCTGAGTCAGCAGCAGTACAGCAGCTAAGGGGTCACGCTCTAGTGCAGAAGACAACAACGAACTGACAAAGAGTACAGGTAGGAGGTTCCTTAAGTAGCCAGGGGTCAGAGGTTACAGGGCAGGAACACTGTCTCAATAAATGCGGTGCAGTGACGCGCGCGTGCCCCTAGAGGGAGCAGGTGTGCGCACAGGATGCCAGGGAGCTGGAGGAAGCAGAGATGGTGAGGCTTCAGCAGTGGAAGGAGCCAGGACAGGTGCGTGCAGAGAACCAGGGACACCAAGGGATGTCGCAGCAGCGGCCGGGACATGAGAGACACGGGCACGCCGACGGTCCGTGGCGTGAACCGTGACAATATGCATATATGTGAATAATCTGTAAATGTGATTTATGAGGAAATTTGTGTATATTAATCTTATACTGTATAGTTAATTGTAAATTGAGAATTTTTAAGTATCACTGACTGGCCTGGAAATGGTTTCTATAGTTAATTACAAGTGGTTAAAGCAAACAGGATGTATACAAGAGGGTTATTGCCTTAGGCAATTGGAGTGCTCAAAAGCCTCCATATAACACAGAAGGCTTATTGCCTTTTAGAACGAATTTTCCCAGGAGAATAGGATGCAATCAGGGGGGAGGTTTATTGATGAACAGTGACTATACCTAGTGTGCAGGTGTCTACTGTATAATTTGCCCACAGGGGGAAAGGATGGACGCAATAAACATAGAAGTGTTTATTGCCCCAAAACTGATCAAAGGAGAGAGATTGTTTCCTCTTAATGGTGGGAAAATTGAGATCAGAAGGAAAAAATGACATAAATATCCAGAGTTAGATGACTGAGGGAAGCACTCTTGGAGGGACTCTTGGGAAGAGTGTTTTAGGAATCTCTCAGACAGTCCAGGAGGAACCTTTTCCAGATTGGTAGATATACTCAGAGATCTCCATATATTGCTGTTGTTTGTGATATTTGTTTGCAATTTCTGTGCTGGTTGCTGTGTTTTCCCCAGAGTGTGTTTTGTAAAAGGTTTATATGTTATGGTTAATATATATGTTTTTCCCTGTACTTGATTTATGATTTATAACCTTGTGTGGTGTATGATTTTAATGTTTTTACCCCATTGTACCCCATTTCATTCTGGATAATATATAATCTCTTTTTAATACATTTGTTGTTGGTGTGCTTTTACTTTGCTGACCGTCCCCTGAGAATCTAGGTGAGAATATTGTTGTTATTCAATATTAGTATTCTTGAATATTAATATTGTTAATAATAATTAATATTTCTTACACAGGTAATGAACATGTGGAATCATTATGGGTAGATATACATGGGGGTAAGAACAATAATAAAATTATATTATTGGTCTTCTACAAACTCCTAAATATAACAGAACCCATGGAAGATGTACTCATCAGGCAAATAGTTAGGTGTCTAATCATAATGAGGTTGTTATTATGGGCAACTTCAACTACCCAGACATAAATTGGGAAACTGAAACCTGTGGCTCTCATAAAGGAAACAGGTTTTTGTCAATAACTAAAGATAATTACCTTTCCCAACTGGTGCAGGAGCCGACTAGAGGGAAGGCCCTTCTGGACTTAATATTGACTAATAGACCTGACAGAGTAACAAAGGTTCAGGTTGGGGGGCACCTAGAAAATAGTGACCACAATATAATAAATTTACAATTATCCTTCAATAAAGTCTTTTGTCAAGGAGCCACAAAAACATTGAATTTCAGGAAGGCTAACTTTATTTTGATTAGAGATGCCTTACACCGCATTGACTGTGACAAGATCTTTAAAATTAAAAAAAACAAATAATAAATGGGAGATCTTTAAAAACATCTTAAGCACCCTCTGTGAAAGGTACATACCTTATGGAAAAAAATTATTAGAAACAGGAAAAAAACAATGGATCAACAGAGATGGAAAGGAGTCAATAAATAAAAAGAAAGCGTTTCAGCTACTTAAACAGAAGTATAGTGAAGAGGCATTAAAAACTATAAGGAAAGAAATAAAATATGTAAAATAATGATAAAGACAGCAAATCTGGAGACAGAAAGGCAGATTGCCAAAGAGATTAAAACTGACCCCAAAATATTTTTTTTAACTATATAAATAGTAAAAGTCTAAAACGGAAAATGTTGGCCCTTTGAAAAGTAATGAGGAAGGTATTGTAGAGGGTGATGAGAAGAAAGCAAATTATACAATTTTTTCTCCACCATATTTGCCAAGGAAAGTGATCTTCCTACTGATGGGCGGAGGGATGAGGTAAACTTTACCTTCAATATTTCTTGTCTAACCCAGGAAGAAGGGGGAAGCTCCCCCTTAAGAAGATTAGAATAGACAAATCCCCAGGTCCTGGTGGTATACACCCCGTGTCCTAAGGGAAATAGGTAATGTGATAGACAGGCCCCTATTCTTAATATTTATAGACTGCGTAGTAACTGGGTAGGTCCGAAAGGATTGGCGCATAGGAAATGTGGTAACAATAGTCAAAAAGTGATCCTGAACAGGGCCGCCATTAGGGCAGTATGAGCACTACTGCTCTACGGGGCCCGGCCGGTCTGTGAAGCCAGGAGGGGCCTGTCCGTCCCCTTGCTTCACAGTGACTATCTTAATTGCAAGCACATCCTTGCGACGTGCATACAACTAAGAGGAGTGGTGGAGCGGGGAGAGCTATGCGCTCCCTGCCCTTGCCGTGCATAGCTCTGCAGGTGGCACGATGGAAGTGACGTCATCCCGCTGCCTGCCGAGCTTCCTATACTCGGCTCCAAGTCTAAAGCAGTAGGCTTGGGGCCGGGAGCGGACGGTGACGCCGGGGGAGCGCGGAAATGTAAGTACTTACAAGGGAGGGGGGCTAACTAAAGGTGAGGGGGGTATTCTACCTAAACTACAGGGGAAAACCCTTCAGGGGAGCAATCCTGCTACAGGGGTGCCCTAAACTTCAGTGGGCGGGGGATATTCTACATACAGGGGTGCACTAAACAGGGGGGTTATTCTACATACAGGCAGGGCCGTATTTCCCACTAGGCACGCGTGGACACGTGCCTAGGGCGGCAACTGCAGCAGGAGTTTATATTTTTTTAATTTTTTTTTTCCATTTTCCTTCGGGCACCCGCCACCCCAGTGATTGGAGCGGTGCGGGAGTGGGGGGGGGGGGGATAGGGGTCTGAGGTTACGCCCACTAGTGACTATCATTGGTTATTTTTTTTACTGTTGTTTTTATTTTTTTATTTTTTTTTTTGCAGAGCGGCAGCGGACAACGGGGCACCGGTAGGGACATGCTGCTTCTCCCTTCCGGCGCTCCGTTGTAATGACAGACAGCATCAGCAAGTTGCGCTGATGCTGCCTGTCCCTTCAGTGGCACGAAGCGCAGCTGGGAAGGAGGGGGCTGCGCTGCCCCTTCTCCTCCTCTCCCTAACAGCACGCGCCCGCCACTGAAGAGCGGAAGCTGCCGGGAAGAGAGGAGCAGCCAGCCCCTCCCACTCCTCAGCAGTGCACGGACGGCGCCGAAGAGCAGAAGACCGAGGCCTCCTGCTCTTCAGGACAGGTAAGTGATTCGGGGGAAGAGAGGGGAGGGGTGAGAGGGGGAAGGAAGGAGAGGGGGGCTGGAGGCAGGTGAAACGTGAGTGGGGGCTGGAGGCAGGTGAAACGTGAGTGGGGGCTGGAGGAAGGTGAAACGTGGGTGGGCAGTGGAGGAAGGTGAAACGTGAGTGGGGGCGGGAGGCAGGTGAAATATTAGTGGGCAGTGGAGGCAGGTGAAACGTGAGTGGGGAGTGGAGGCAGGTGAAACGTGAGAGGGGAGAGGAGGCAGGTTAAACGTGAGTGGGGGCTGGAGGCAGGTGAAACGTGAATGGGGAGTGGAGGCAGTGTAAGTGGAAATGGGCAGTGGAGGCAGGTGAAACGTGGGGGGTGGGGAGTGGAGGCAGGTGAAACGTGAGTGGGGAAATGGAGGCAGGTGAAAACGAGGTGGGGAGAGGAGGCAGGTGTAAACTGAGTGTGGGCTGGAAAGGGAGGTGAAAAGTGAGTGGGGAGTGGAGGCAGGTGAAACGTGGAGTGGGGGCTGGAAGGCAGGTGAAACGTAAGTGGGGAGTGGAGGCGGGTGAGAGTGGGGGGGGGCTGGAGAGAGGTGAAACGTGAGTGGGGAGTGGAGAGGTGGGAAAGTTAGGGGGCAGTGGAAAGGGAGGTGAAACATGGGTGGGCAGTGGAGGAAGGGGAAGTGTGACTGGGGAGTGGGGGCCGGGGAAACGTGAGTGGGCAGGGAGGCAGGTGAACGTTTGGGTGGGGCGTGGAGGCAGGTGAAACGTGCTTGTGGAGTGGATGCAGGTGAAACCTGAGTGGGGGGTGGATGCAGGTGAACTGAGTGGGGGATGGAGGAAGGGGTGTGAAAAAAAACGTGGGAGTGGGGAGTGGAGGCAGGGAAATGTGGGATGGGAAGTGGAGGCAGGTTTAAAGGGAGTGGGGTAGTGGAGCAGGTTTAAACGTGAGTGGGGAGTGGAGGCAGGTGAAAATGGTGGGGGCTGGAGGCGTGAAACGTGAGTGTGGAGTGGGGGCAGGTGAAACGGGGGGTGGGGGCTGGAGGGGTTGAAAGGTGAGTGGGGGCTGGAGGCAGGTGAAAAATGAGTGGAGAGTGGAGGCAGGTGAAATGTGAGTGGGGCTTTGGAGGGCAGGAAACATGAGTGGGGGGGGTGGAGGCAGGTGAAACGGGTGGGGGGCAGTGGAGGCAGGGAAAACGTGAGTGGGGAAGTGGAGGCGGGGAAAACGTTGAGTGGGCAGTGAGGCGGTGAACGTGAGTGGGGGCTGGAGGCAGTGAAAAGTTGGTGGGGGCAGTGGAGGCAGGTGAAATGTGAGTGGGGAGTGGAGGCAGGTGGAACATGAGTGGGGCTGGAGGCAGGTGAAACGTGGGTGGGCAGTGGAGGCAGGTGAAACGTGGGTGGGGAGTGGAGGCAGGTGAAACGTGAGTGGGGGCTGGAGGCAGGTGAAACGTGAGTGGGCAGTGGAGGCAGGTGAAATGTGAGTGGGCAGTGGAGGCAGGTGAAACGTGAGTGGGCAGTGGAGGCAGGTGAAACGTGAGTGGGGAGTGGAGGCAGGTGAAACGTGAGTGGGGAGTGGAGGCAGGTGAAACGTGAGTGGGGGCTGGAGGCAGGTGAAACGTGAGTGGGAGCTGGAGGCAGGTGAAACGTGAGTGGGGAGTGAAGGCAGGTGAAACGTGAGTGGGGAGTGGAGGCAGGTGAACGTGAGTGGGGGAGTGGAGGCAGGTGAAACGTGAATGGGGAGTGGAGACAGGTGAAACGTGAGTGGGGAGTGGATGCAGGTAAAACGTTAGTGGGGAGTAGAGTCAGGTGAAACATGAGTGGGGAGTGGAGGCAGGTGAAACGTGAGTGGGGGCTGGAGGCAGGTGAAATGTGGGTGGGCAGTGGAGGCAGGTGAATCGTGGGTGGGGAGTGGAGGCAGGTGAAATGTGAGTGGGGGCTGGAGGCACGTGAAACATGAGTGGGCAGTGGAGGCAGGTGAAACGTGGATGGGGAGTGGAGGCAGGTGAAACGTGAGTGGGGAGTGGAGGCAGGTGAAACGTGAGTGTGGAGTGGAGGCAGGTGAAACGTGAGTGGGCAGTGGAGGGCGGTGTGGTGGACAGGGAAAGTGGGGGGTGGGGGGAGGGGGGGGCAGTTTGGAAAGGGAGGTGAAACGTGGGGTGGGGCAGTGGAGGCAGGGGAAAACATGAGTCTGGTGTGGAGGCTGGTGACACGTGGGTGGGGAGTGGAGGCTGGTGAAACGTGAATGGGGAGTGGATGCAGGTGAAACGTGAGTGGGGACTGGAGGCGGGTGAAACGTGAGTGGGGAGTGAAGGCAGGTGAAACGTGGGGGGGGAGTGAGTGCAGGGGAAACATGAAAGGGAGTGCATGCGGTGAAAAACGTGATGGGGCTGGAGGCAGGTGAAATGTGAGAGGGGAGTGAAGGCAGGTGAAACGTGGGTGGGGAGTGGGGCAGGTGAAACGTGAGTGGGGAGTGGAGGCAGGTGAAACGTGAGTGGGGAGTGGAGGCAGGTGAAACGTGAGTGGGCAGTGGAGGCAGGTGAAACGTGAGGGTGGGCTGGAGGCAGGTGAAATGTGAGTGGGGAGTGGAGGCAGGGGAAACATGAGTGGGCAGTGGAGGCAGGTGAAATGTGAGTGGGGGTGGAGGCAGGGAAAAAGTGGTGGGAGGGGGGCAGGGAAAAACGTCAGTTTGGGTGTGGAGGCAGGGGAAACTGAGTGGGCAGTGAAGGCAGGTGAAAGTGGTGGGGGCTGGAAAGGCATGTGAAACGTGGTGTGGGGAGTGGCGGCAGGTGAAACGTGAGTGGGCAGTGGAGGCAGGTGAAACGTGAGTGGGGGCTGGAGGCAGGTGAAACGTGAGTGGGGGCTGGAGGCAGGTGAAACGTGGGTGGGCAGTGGAGGCAGGTGAAACGTGGGTGGGCAGTGGAGGCAGGTGAAACGTGAGTGGGGGCTGGAGGCAGGTGAAATGTGAGTGGGCAGTGGAGGCAGGTGAAACGTGAGTGGGGAGTGGAGGCAGGTGAAACGTGAGTGGGGGCTGGAGGCAGGTGAAACGTTGAGTGGGGGGTGGAGGGGGAGGTGAAACGTGGGTGGGGAGTGGAGGCAGGTGAAACGTGAGTGGGGAGTGGAGGCAGGTGAAACGTGAGTGGGGAGTGGAGGCAGGTGAAACGTGAGTGGGGAGTGGATGCAGGTGAAACGTGAGTGGGGAGTGGAGGCAGGTGAAACGTGAGTGGGGAGTGGAGGCAGGTGAAACGTGAGTGGGGGCTGGAGGCAGGTGAAACGTGGGTGGGCAGTGGAGGCAGGGGAATCGTGGGTGGGGAGTGGAGGCAGGTGAAATGTGAGTGGGGGCTGGAGGCACGTGAAACATGAGTGGGCAGTGGAGGCAGGTGAAACGTGGATGGGGAGTGGAGGCAGGTGAAACGTGAGTGGGCAGAGGAGGCAGGTGAAACGTGAGTGTGGAGTGGAGGCAGGTGAAACGTGAGTGGGCAGTGGAGGCAGGTGAAACGTGAGTGGGCAGTGGAGGCAGATGAAACGTGGGTGGGCAGTGGAGGCAGGGGAAACATGAGTCTGGAGTGGAGGCAGGTGAAACGTGGGTGGGGAGTGGAGGCAGGTGAAACGTGAATGGGGAGTGGATGCAGGTGAAACGTGAGTGGGGACTGGAGGCGGGTGAAACGTGAGTGGGGAGTGAAGGCAGGTGAAACGTGGGTGGGGAGTGGAGGCAGGGGAAACATGAATGGGGAGTGCATGCCGGTGAAACGTGAGTGGGGACTGGAGGCAGGTGAAACGTGAGTGGGGAGTGAAGGCAGGTGAAACGTGGGTGGGGAGTGGAGGCAGGTGAAACGTGAGTGGGGAGTGGAGGCAGGGTGAAAACGTGAGTGGAGATGGAGAGGTGAAAATGAGTGGGCTGTGGAGGCAGGTGCAACGTGAGGGTGGTGGAGGCAGGTGAAACGTGAGTGGGGAGTGGAGGCAGGGGAAACATGAGTGGGCAGTGGAGGCAGGTGAAACATGAGTGGGGGCTGGAGGCAGGTGAAACGTGGGTGGGCAGTGGAGGCAGGGAAAACGTGAGTGGGTAGTGGAGGCAGGGGAAACGTGAGTGGGCAGTGAAGGCAGGTGAAACGTGAGTGGGGGCTGCAGGCATGTGAAACGTGGGTGGGCAGTGGAGGCAGGTGAAACGTGGGTGGGCAGTGGAGTCAGGTGAAACGGGAGTGGGGAGAGGAGGCAGGTGAAAGTTTTAGTGGGGGCTGGAGGCAGGTGAAACGTGGGTGGGCAAATGGGGAAGGATGAAACGTGGGTGGGCAGTGGAGGCTGGTGAAACGTGAGTGGGGGTGAAGGGGAGGTGAAACGTGAGTGGGCGTGGGGGAGTGAAAGTGAGTGGAGAGTGGGGAGGTGAAAGTGAGTGGGGGTGGAGGCAGGGAAAAGTAGTGGGGGTGGGGGCGGTGAAACGTGGTGCTGGAGTGGTGGCCGGTGAAACGTGAGTGGGGGGTGGAGGCAGGTGAAACGTGAGTGGAGAGTGGAGGAGGTGAACGGGGGGTGGGGAGTGGATGCAGGTGAAAAGTGAGGGGGTGTAAAAGGGAGGTGAAACGTGGTGGGGGGTGGAGGAGGTGAAACGTGAGTGGGGGCTGGAGGCAGGTGAAATGTGGTGGCGTGGAGGCAGGTGAAAAGGGGTGGGGGTGGAGGGAGGTGAAATGTGAGTGGGGGGGGGGGCCCTGAAAAAAGAGTGGGAGTGGGGCGGGGAACGTGGATGGGGAGTGGGGAGGTGAAACGTGAGTGGGGGGTGGAGGGGAGGTGAAGTGAGTGGGCAGGGGGCAGGGGAACGTGGTGTGGGGGGAGGAGGTGAAAATGAGTGGGAGTGGAGGCAGGTGAAAAAGTGAGTGGGCAGTGGGGCAGGTGAAAGTGGGTGGGCAGTGGAGGCGGGGAAACATGGTCTGGAGTGGAGGCAGGTGAAATGTGGGTGGGGAGTGGAGGCTGGTGAAAAAGTGAATGGGGGGTGGGTGCGATGAAAGTGA
Organism: Phyllomedusa bahiana; assembly: GCA_025379985.1. Classification (NCBI taxonomy): domain Eukaryota; kingdom Metazoa; phylum Chordata; class Amphibia; order Anura; family Hylidae; genus Phyllomedusa; species Phyllomedusa bahiana. The sequence continues at coordinate 156,969 of JAODAL010004187.1, forward strand.
GTGGGGGGGGGGGGTGAAAAAGTGGGAGGGGGAGAAGGGAGGTGAAAGGTGGGGGGGGGGTGGAGGAGGGGAAACATGAATGGGGAGTGCATGAGGTGAACTGAGTGGGGATGGGGAGGTGAAACGTGAGTGGGGAGTGAAGGCAGGTGAAAGTGGGTGGGGGTGTAGGCAGGTGAAAAGGTGAGTGGGGAGTGGAGGCAGGTGAAAGTGAGTGGGGGGTGGAGGAGGTGAAAGTGAGTGGGCGTGGGGGGCGGTGAAAAAGTGGTGGGGGGGCGGAGGCAGGGGAAGTGAGTGGGAACTGGAGGGAGGTGAAAAGTGAGTGGGGGTGGGGGGTGAAACGTGAGTGTGGGCTGGAGGGAGGTGAAAAGGGGGAGGGAGTGGAGGCGGTGAAACGTGGGTGGGGCTGGAGGCGGTGAAAGTGAGTGGGGAGTGGAGGCAGGTGAAAAATGGGGGGGGAGTGGCGGCAGGTGAAAAATGGGTGGGGAGTGGGGAGGGAAACATGAGTGGGGGGGTGGAGGCAGGTGAAGTGGTGGGCCCTGGAGGAGGGAAATGTGAGTGGGGATTTTGGGGGAGGTGAAATGTGAGTGAGGGTGGAGGCAGGTGAAAAGTGGTGTGGGCTGGAGGCGGGAAAAGTGGGGGGGCAGTGGAGGCAGGTGAAATGGGTTTGGGGGGTGGGGGCAGGGAAACTTGGGTGGGGTGTGGTGGCTGGTGAAAGGTGGGTGGGGAGTGGAGGCAGGTGAAACCCAGGGGGGAGTGGAGGCAGGTGAAAAGGAGTGGGGTGGAGGCAGGGTGAACGGATTGGGGGCAGTGGGGCAGGTAAAAGTGAGTGGGAGTGGGGCGGTGAAATTGGTGGGGTGTGGAGGCAGGTGAAAATGAGGGGGGCTGGAGGGAGGTGAAAAGTGGGAGGGCAGTGGACCCAGGTGATAGTGAGTGGGGACTGGAGGCAGGTGTACGGAGTGGGGACTGGAGGCAGGTGAAAATGAGTGGGGATGGAGGCAGGTGAAAAGTGAGTGGGGGCTGATGGCAGGTGAAAAGTGTGGGGAGTGGAGGCAGGTGAAACATGGGGGGGGAGTGGCGGCAGGGGAAAAGTGAGTGGGGGGGTGGAGGCAGGTGAAAAGTGTGTGGGCATGGGGCGGTGAAAGTGGGGGGGGGGTGGAGGAGGTGAAACGTGAGTGGGGAAAAGGGGGGAGAAAATGAAGTCGATTTTTTGTTTGGTGAGAATGTCGTATAGATTATATTACAGCGACCCAAACGAAAAAAATCTACAATCGAAATAAAAATGTTGAAGAAAAGAGGAATATGTATCGGGTCTGGGTTTTTATAAAAAAATAAAAAAGTTGGGAATATTCCTTTTAAACTGCGTGTGGTTTTATTGGTTGAAGTCTAAAGGTTTTGGTGTAGCAAGGTTTTGGGGGCATTTTCCAGTCTATCCTGTATGCTGAATAGGGGTTTCCAAATTAGGAAAGTGGGTGATGGTAAAACCCCTTTAATTAGCTTTCTTCTTGAGTGTTACATGGTCATGTGGGGTGGGTTTTGTAAAGGGGGGTGGCATAATATGAAAAGGGCGTGGTAAACTAATTGGTTAATGGGGGCGTATTAGGTTTTGTGCCTAGAGGAAAAAAGGAAAAACGGACCCGGCGCACGTGAGTGAAAATAAAAAAAGCTTTTTAATTAAAAGCCTTTATCCTGGGCTTTTTTTATTTTCACTGCACGTGCGCCGGGTCCGTTATTCCTTTGTTCCTCTTGGCAATCTTCTCCTACCGGTTCACCGAACGGAGCTCCAGAGACCAGCGGCTGCCGTAGTAAGGGCTACGGGATACAAATAGCCCTGCAAGCGTTATGAGTGTTGTGCCTTACATTAGTAGCGCACACAAAAAGGTGAAAATTATATCATCACTTTCCACCTATTACCCCTATTGTTACAGTATAACACTATTGTGCGCCCCCTCTCTTTTTTCTTTTCCCTGCATATAGGTTTTAGTGCCTAGGGCAGCACGACCTATAAATACAGCCCTGCATACAGGGGTGCCCTAAACTCCAGGGGGGGGGGCTCTTCTACCTACAGGGGTGCCCGAAAATACATGGGGGCCGCGATTCAACCGACAGGGGTGCCCTAAACTATAGGGGAGCTATTCTACCTACAGAAGTGCTCTAAACTACAGGGGCTATTCTGCCTACATGGGGGGCCCTATTCTACCTACAGGGGTGTCCCTAAGCTACAGGGGGACCCCTATTCTACATACAGGTGGGCCCCGTTGTACCTACATACTGAATGGGGGCCCCCGAATCTATCTGCCTACCTACTGGGGGGTCCATAATTACCAGGGGGTAATTATCACCGTTTGGGCCATTATAGACGGTGAGTTTGTATATGAGGAAAGGGGGCACTCAGTTGGGAAAATGATAAAAAAGTGAGGAGTCTCAGGTGTTTGTGTTGTAAATTTTGCAGGGACAAGTGGTGGACGGGAGAAGTCATCATGGAGGTCTGGACCGAATAGAGAAGAAAAAGGAAAGTGATCGACTCATAAGACAAGATGTCACCTGTGGGGCCCTATATGTAAGAAAAACTTTTTTGCAAAAGACCTGTGACCTGGTATTCCCCCATTAGGGTCACTGTATGGAGGAAATTTTGGGGTCTTGGTGTAAGGTTTAATTCAGAAACCCTTTAAATTGCGGTATTATTAAATTTTCTTTCTGGTGGAGATAGTGGTGATGAGGGTGGGGGGTATTATTAGGTGCTTGTATATTGTTGTTGTTTCGTGTTTTTGGTCTGGTATACCGGTTTAGTCAATAAATTTATGGTGGTGCTAAATCGCAAATTGGTAGTGATAGGTGGCCCGGGATTATTTAGGGTTTGTATATTTTTGTTTGGCAATATTGGTGGGTTTGGTTTGGCAAATAACCTTATAGTGGTGGCATGTGGTGTCAAAGTGGAGGTATTTGTGGCCCGGGATATGAACTGAGCCAAAAAATACCGCAGAATTTTACCTTTTTAAAAACCGCAAGGAAAAAAATCCCCCCCAAAATTTTTTTTTTTTTTTTGAGGTTTTGGGGATGATTGTGGGCCGGGGGTGGGGGGATTTCCCTCGGGGCTGCCCGGGAGGGGTGGAGGTTGGGTCAGCCAGGGGGGTGGAGCCGGGGAAAGGGGGAAAAGGGGGGGGCCTAGGCCCCCCAGTTATGAGGCCCCCAAAAATTTTGGGTGATGGCCCGATCCCGGGAAAAATATTTGACCGGTAGGTTTGCAGGTAAATGTTTTTCAGAAAATTTCTATGGAGTATCTCACTGAAAATAAATGTTAAAAACCCCCGTTTCCCGCATGGGTTCAGGAAGGATCGGTCCTTTTCCCGAAAAATCTCATCAGCTTCTATGAGGGTGTCAGTGCTAGACCCGGTTTGGGGGTGAGGGCTGGGGTGTCATAAAATTTAGATTTTTCTTTTAAAACAAATTTTATCTGTGCCACTAAAAGGTTGGTAAAATTTTAAAAAAAGGAAAAATGCTTGGATGGGGGGGAAAAATGTTTGCAAGGGGGGTAAGGGAAAATGGCTCAGTGTTGGGGAAAAAAGGGGGGTGTTTTTTGG